>VNJV01005802.1:0-106068 GCA_008042635.1 Drosophila nikananu | reverse complement strand
ATTATTAATTTTAAGAAAAAATTGAAATGAACTCAGTCACACACAACCATTAGTCTTGAGAAGCCAAGAAAGAACCATAATAATAATAACAATTAAAAGTTCATTACTAATAAAAATTGATGGATGGAACGAATCGATTTTTGGCTAAAGTCAATTTACTAATCTTTGGCTATGTCTAAATAAGAAATTGTGAATTGATTTTATGTCTAATATTTGAAATTACCCACCAGGTTCTACCCGGTGCCAGAGACACTGGTCTTCAATCACCTTTACATTTTGCGGAAAGTAAATAAATATTTTCAACAAATTAATAAAATTAAAATTAAATTAAGACAGAGCTTCTGAAGTTTAGCATCGAAGATTTAAACAAGTCTTGTGCGGGCCGACGTTTATCTGGCTTATGACTGCGACAGACATGTTGGTTTTCTTTGAGTCTTCTCGGTGTCCAACTCTGAAAGTTAAATAAAACCAATAACAAAGTATTTTGATCTGCTGATTAATTTATAAAAGTAATCAAAATATATCTTAAAGATAAGTTTAAAGAAAACAAATATTTTTCATAGGTAACATAATTCTAAGAATAGAATTGGGTATTTAAACTAGTAACAATCAAATATTTTCAATAACCAATTAAATAATAGTATAATGAATGAGGCGTCTATCGATACTCAAACAAAAATTATGATGTGTAGGTCGACTTGTGTATGGTTTATGGCTTTATTTTTTGTCGGTTTTCCCAGTAGCTATTTCCCTCTTATCTTGAGCCCAACGCTGGTATACCTCATGTTGACAATCATGTAAATATTACTACAAAAATGTCTTAAGAGTTTGTTAACGGGTTTAGGTTATGAATTTATATCCACAGAGTTTGCCAAACAAAAAATCTGATTAATGGCGTTTGGCTCTCATCCTTCTAAACAAACACAACTTACTGTCGAATTATAACCTTTGCAATTTATTATTCATATTCATTCAGCAGTCAACTCCCAGGTACAAAAGAAGATATTTTCGCTTATTAATTTATGGACCATCTTTTAAAAATACCAATAAATAAACATGAGAAACAATTTCGGGACGTTAGTTTGCTAACGCTAACGCTCAGGCAGCACCACCTGTCCGACAAAGCGGAACACAATGCCCGAAGAGTGAAGTAGTTTACATTAAATGAAACCCATAAATTAAAAAGGAAACTGCTGGGCTATGTGTCAGAACCGTAATTAGAGATATTGGCTTTAAATAATCGACCGGCACTCATTTGTTCACTTTTTACTCGCCGACAACGCAGCGGCACGCCTGTGTTTAAGATCGAACCACAGAAAAGGTGTTAGAAAAGGGCGATCGGCAAAAACGTGAAAAGGTAAAAAGGCGCACACACAACAACAACTCGACTTCTCGATTCTCGTTTTCTCACATGTCCATATGTGTGGCTGGCCGTCCGAGTCGGAGTCGGAGTCGGAGTCCGACTCATCCCCTTTATTGTTTCATGGGATCAGATCAAGTTGTATGTGGTCCAAACGGAGCGAAATCGTATATTAGTGGACGAGTTTCCATGCTCTACGGCCTGCTGATCATCGGCATTACCAGTAATGGGCCGCGCTGCCAGCACCGACAGCCTGTGCCTCTGCCTGAGTCTCTGCCTGTGCAGGCTATTTAGGAGAATGCGTTCCATCATTAACATCAGACAGCTGTTAAATGATAGACAGAATTAGTATAAACACATTTAATTATATGGTCGGTGTTGTCAGGTGTTTTACACCTTATTAGATCGTGTTAACCTTTGATCTAACTTACTGATATGGAACGGCAGGCAAACCAAATACGACTCCACAGAGTCGCCTTTGTCTTTGCCGGCAATTGGGAGACAATTGGGCAGTCATTTTAAATCATTAACAGCTTTTTTTCGGCCTCTGACTGAAATAGGGATATTTTGTACATTTATATATTTTTTTATCTAAAAAGTCGGTATTATCCTAAAATGTTTACAAGGAAAACCTTCTAGATTGTAAGATTCTCAAAAAATTCACGAAATGTTATAAGATATAGAGACATGGATACATTAAATTTTGTAATTAAGTTGATTACTAACTGCCTGGTACTCATTTGTATTGCTTTTTATTTATTAAACCCCTGCATCCAGTTATAAAAATCATCCATTCAGAAACACATACAACACATAAATCTTTGCATATTTGCAATCTTATTATGTTTTCTTAGTGGCAGTAACTATATACATAATTAGTTTATTAACAAAGCTATTAGTTTAGAGAGTATAAACATTAAGAAAACATCGATGCCTCTATGTTTTTAAATGTATAAAAATCATCGTTGTTTTAATTTACTTTCAAAGTTCAAAGAACATTACATCTCTGTCTATTTATTTATTTTTTAACAGCCAACAAAATTATTTATATTTTTTACATCGGAAACATATTGCTGCGAATATATCAGATCTTCTTGAGAGCATAATCTGATAAAAAGGTGATTGTTAAAAGTTATATATATTCTGATTCACAAAAAAATCCTAATCAAGACCATTACAAAAAAAAAACAATTTAAGATATTTTAAAGCATAAATCTGATAACTTTATGTAAATTTGTTTATTAATTTTATAAATTTACTGAAAAGCAAACAGAAAATAAATTTGTTTTTAACACATTTTAAAACTATTTATTGTAGAAGCTATAAGATTACTACATATCTTATTTTTTACCAAATTATTAGCTTTGGTCGTAGCAGGGTAGTATCAATAAATTGAATGGATCTCTGAACAATATTCATAAATATGTCTTATATTAAAAATATGTACATATATACATATGTATATTTCTTAAATCATTGATGTGTGTATACAAATCAAATTGTACTCCTTTTAAAAATACTTGAAGGTATAGTGTAATAATTAAAGTATATATAATTATATTTGCATAACTTCGATTTTAAATGTGTAATTGTAGTTCCACGTTAAATAAATTTATTATATTAATATTTACCGGAAACAATACTTTCAAACTTGTTGACTTGTTAATTTTATACCCGTTTTTCGTCATCTACGTCTTGGCTTTTGAAGCATTTTATTTATTTCCGAAAATAATTGTAGTCATTGAAATAGTACCAATGCATTGGTGAAAACTCTTTTAGTTTCATTGATTTCATAACGAGGGATTACAAAACAGGCTCTCTGACATATTTTCTCAAGGAGAGTGCCCGTATAATAAAACTTGGTTTCCGCTTTGATAATTTTTACTCAAACAAGAAAAACTACAGATAAAGTAATTTGAAACCGTTGCAATTCCAGAACAATTAATTTTTGGATTTTGAACAAGTCGTTCTTATGAATGAAAGGTATTAATATCTAACCGATTGACCGATTTTAATAAACTATATTTATAAAGTTCACTAGACCTCGAATGAGCTAATCATTAAATATACTTTTAAATTGAGTTATAATATGAACATTAATGGGATGACAATAAATCGCTTTATGCTGAATTTTTGCGTGTCTTCCCAAATGAACCATACTTTTCTTATTTAATTTTGTTAAATGTATTTATACATTTTTATTAATACTTTGTGTTTGAGTGTTATTTTATAGAGGGTTAAAATGACCTATACATTTTGTTTACCTTGTCTTGGGACCGCGAGGTTGGCTTAAGCTTTAATATGAAGTCCTTCATTAAAGTTGCCGACTGATGCTTAGACATTCCCAAGTATAAGAAGACAGAAGCATGAAATTATTCTAATACCATCCCAACTTGCTGTTAAAAATTAATAGGGCAACGTTTTCATTTTTATGGTATGTTTTTTATTTTTTATAAATTGTTCCATCGAAAGATTCTTAAACGTCAGGGTCTCTACTCGTCAATCCAGGATCATTCGAAAAAATAAGTTTTTTCTGTGAGGTGTTCATGTATGGGCGATTAATCCATTCAGTGTCAGCGGCCTTAATATTCTCCAGCGTGCCCAGCTTGATTTGATACAGTTTCAGGACAAACCTAGGCCCAACCTCGCTGAGCTCCAGTTCTTTGTTTTTATACTTGTACTGATGATGCCTAAATATGATCGAGTCATTGTGGTTCAAGAAAGACATGACTCTCTGGGAGTTTTCCTTCGGGACGGGGAACAAGTGCTTGAGGATCTTCACCGTTCTCAGGCCGATAGGCGTTTTGAAGTTATTAAAAATTAAGTGCGGCTTCTGCTCACTCATGTGGCCAATATCGGGAATGTCATGACGCATAATGACATCGGATATGTTGAAGAAGGCAGTTGGCCCGTAGGGAAGATGGCAAACCACAAGGCTGTCCGGGATGCCTCGGTGCTCGTGAACAATTAGGAAATCGGTTACATTATTGGCACGACAAGCATGCATTAGCGTTGGCAGCTGGTAGTTGCCTCTGTTCATCTGCTGGGCATTGGGAAAGATCAGACGCAGCTCCTTCATAAACATCTTCAATCTGGACGAGGGGTTGTGCGAGGTGGTCAGCATTATTTTCGGGTCCTCACATCCAGCATAATGGTACTCATCATTGACAGTGCGGTCGTCGATACCTAAGATAAAGATGGTTCAGGAGTATTATTTATTTTTTATAGGAAGTTAAGCAGCTTGTAGCTTGTAGCTTACCTCCATCAGCATATTTCAGCGAGTTATAGACTGTCATGCTCTTTTTAACATTCTTCGAACCAATTGTCTTGTTCTCATTTATGGCCTGAACAACAGTTTCCTGGATTTTCTGTTTCGCCTTTAAGCGCTCGGTGAGGGCTTTTGAATACAAGTATTCCCGGCGTTGTCTGGCTTGTTTACGAAGCATTTTTTATTTGTTATTAATTTGGCTCGCACGTGTATGGTTTAAGATAGTTTGTTGATATCAAAATATCAATCTATCGATATTTTTCTAAAGATGATATATTTATATCAAGATTTTTTGTTAGCAAAAATATCGAAAAAAAAGTTTTAAAAGCATTTTTTAAATTTAGTATGAGATTAATAATGGGAACAAAAGTTTAATATAGATAAATAAAAACAATTCCCCTGATAGCCAGTTCCGATAAGCTATCGGTTAATTGTTATTTGAAACGCGGAAACGAAACATGGTGCAGGCAAAAAGGTAGTCACTTTTATTGAGTTTATTATTAAAACAATTTTTGAACGAACATATTATTAAATAGTAAATATGATATATTATAATAAATATTGTTAACATTTAATTTTTTTATTTTGGCAAGATATTTTGTATTAATAATAATATTATTATATTATATATATCATCTAAGAAGGTAAATTAAAAGAACAAATACACACAATTAAACATTTAAAAAATTAGAAAATATATTTAATGCAATAAAAAATCATGACTTTCCGATGTTCCAAATGCAGCTTGTGCAATCGTTCCATTCCTCAGCAACTTATTGCCGCTACCTTGACTAACATCAAAATATTTACGACTGATTTTGCGCTACTTTGCTTGGCAATTTTGCATGTTTTTAAATATATATTGCACCCAGTCATCATGTAGTCTAAGTTAAATTATTACAAAGGTGTTGACTTAAGTGATTTACATACATTCTTAAAAACTACGGAAGATTATGGCATCGGCAGCTTCAAGCACCAAAAACATAAACAATTTGCGGCTGAAATTATGCTTTTGCATACTCTTAAAATGGTAAATAAGCAATTATAACTGTTACACTATGTTTCTATAAGACTTAATATTGCAGCAACATCTGCATATGTGTCTGCTGTGCTTAATTGCATTAGCGATACTTTCCTACTTCGTTCATCAGCGTCCTTCTTGGGTAACTGACTATAAAGGAGAGGCAGGTGGTCTTAGCGAAACGTACGTATAACTACACAAGTAAACCCATAGAAATGTAGCAATCAAGCCGGTTGTCAACGTTACGGCTAACAATCAACAAACCATTGTTAGAACCTTGATGAAGCTACCGAACTTGATAGCTTGTGCTAAAACATGTTTTCTTCTTCCTTAGACAAACATCGAAACCCCCTCTATATATCGTTGTCGTATGCTGCGGTCAAAGAGTCCAGGAGACTCTGGTCATGATCAAATCGGCCATTCTATTCAACTATGACGAGGAGTACTTAAAATTTTTAATTTTTACCGAGAACGGCCAGGGTGATGAGTTTACGGAAAAGCTGACAGACTGGCGCGACATCAAACCATTCACATTTGACTTTGAGATCCTGCCTTTGAAATTTCCCAGTCACAATGCGATCGAATGGAAGAATCTCTTCAAGCCCTGTGCAGCTCAGCGTTTGTTTCTCCCAGTAAGTGCGAATTGGAAATATCAATACGAAGGGGTTTTTGCTAATTGAACTATTTGCTTCTTCAAGTCTCTGCTAACGAACGTGGACTCATTGCTGTACGTTGACACCGATATTTTGTTTTTATCCCCTATATCGGATATATGGCGATTCTTCAAGAAGTTCAACGAAACTCAGATCTCAGCGCTGACGCCGGAGCACGAGAACGAGAACATTGGATGGTACAACCGCTTCGCACGACATCCGTTCTATGGCCGACTCGGTGTAAACTCCGGCGTTATGCTAATGAATCTCACGCGCATGAGGGAAATGAAATGGGAGCAACATATCTTGGCTATTCACAAGGAGTACAAACTGCGTATTATCTGGGGAGATCAAGACATCATAAACATACTATTTTACTTCCATCCCGACAAGCTGTACATAATGCCATGCGAGTACAACTACCGTCCAGATCACTGCATGTACATGAGCATTTGTAACATGTCCCACGCCGGCGTCAAGGTAATTCACGGCAATCGTGGGTATTTCCATTCTGACAGGCAGCTGCTTTTTAAATCCATTTACGAGTCCATGGAGAATTATCAGTTGGGGTCCAATGCCAACACCCAATTCCTAATGCCGCTCCATGCAGCATTCAAAATACAATCCGTCAATGAGTCGAGCTGTGGAAAGATATCAAATGAAGTCCTGAAAGTGGCGAATACAGTTCTTAGCAATAGGTACAGGGAAGATTAGCTTGTAATGTACATAGGTAATAATATAGAGTATTATTAGAAATTGTAGAAATGCGATTTGCAACGAAATGTACTTAATAATAGGTATACGTTTTTATACAGTAATAAAAACTGATGATTGTACAAAGATTTGTGAAAATAATGTACTGGGAGTCTAGGAGAGTTAAAAATATTCATGTATCCTATACCAAAAAACCCAATCCATAGTATAGAGAACCCTTTGTAATAAATAAAACTTTAATATTTATTCTCGTTGCTTGGGGGACAAATAACAAAGACACACGTTAAAACGGACCTAGGCTAGAAGCAATAAATATTTGTTCGCGTGTATTTTCATACAACATTGACTAAGAACACAGGCAGGTATTTTCTAAGTTAGATTTTATCCATGGAATAAATTTGCTCACTCGCGAGTAAACACCCGGATATCCTTCGCGACCACATCCAACGCCCCAGGAAACGATTCCGACGATAAAATATTTAACTCCATTGGATAACAACAGTGGTCCGCCACTGTCGCCCTGGCATGAGTCCATGCTGGGTCTGCCCGCACATAACATCGATGAGGTAATTCGAGTACTTTTGTATTTTTGATTTCTGCATTCTGTGATGGACATGATGGGCACCTTCACCTGGTTTACAATGGAGGGCAGCTCGCCGCCCTCGGAGGTGCGTCCCCAGCCCACGACCGTTCCAATGCGACCTAAAATAATTGTTTAAAAAGTTATTTTAATGTACTATAAATACTACCATTATTTAAACTTAATGTTAAATGCCTATTTTTACCTGCTGGATCATAATTATACCGAGGAAGACACACTGGCTTTATAATTTTCGAAAATGAAATGGGCTTCCGAAGTCTCAACAAGGCAATATCATTATTGTAAGTATCGGGATCGAAACTTTTATGTTTTATCACGGCTGTCACAGCCCGCTGGATGGCCTGAGACTCCGAGGTGATTTCTTGGTCGTGATCTCCAAATATAATTCGGATTTTGGATCTTCTTAGTTTTTTAACGCAATGAGCTGCCGATAGAACGTAATCCTTGGTCAACAATGATCCGCCACAGTGAAATTTTCCATCGTAAACAATTCGCGCCATCCAGGGGTATTGGTTTACTCCGGTAGGTTTTCCACCAACAATTCTGTTTTCTTCATTTGAAAACCCGCAATCTGTTGAAATATATATTAATAAAATTAAATTATAGTAATTTAACTTGATGCCTGATGTTTATACCTACCGCAATCACAATTTTTTAGACTGGAGTTCTCTGTGTACTCAACCTCGTCTTCTGCTTCCGAAAGTCCAAATGCGTTCGATACTCCCGAACTGATGCGAAAAATGGTATCAAATAGAAATTTACTGGTTCTCTTGCTGTGGCCCGTATGGATGGTGTTCACGAGTGCAGATTCATTGAAGGCCTTTGAATTTTCCAGGCACACGAGACTGGAATAATTCATCGTCAACGTGCACAATAATAATATATATTTTAAATTCATTTTTCACACGAATCAGATATCATTGTAACAATGGGTTTGATTTGTATTTTTTTTATAGGGCGAACTTCATGCATAAATTAACAAAACCAATACATTTTCTATATACAAACTATATAAAGACTTGAAACTAAAAGAAAAATTAGAACAGCCTAAATAAATAACAAAAATTTCTGTAAATACTGCCTAGAATAAATAAAAGTGTGTAACTAATTAATGTAACATAAAATATGTACTAATTTTGATCAGGTAATGTAGCGTACGAATCGCTTGGCTTTGATACAAAACGTGGGGATTGTCCACTAGTGTGGCCACATATGCCATTGGTCAGTTTCAGCCAGCTCGGCTTAGGAGTATCAGCTGTTTTTCTTATATTAAATAAAATATTTCTTTTTTTAAATATAGCTGACATGGAAATTAATTTTTTCAACTGAATTTTTACAGGAATTATGAATAATATTTAATATTATTAACCATATACCACTTGGCCTAAAATCCCTTCCAATTCTAGTCAGTCTGGAAACGTATACTGATTATGGGACAAGCAAATTAATTCGAATTATTCAAGTTTTCATTGTTTTGAACAATAACATTTAATAGTATATATTTCATTAGTGCAAGTTCTTAGTTCGCCAGTCGTACAAATCGTCTACACTGCATTCATCCTCGCTGGAACTCAACTCTGAATCTTTTTCTACTTTAACATTAACCTTACGCTTCTTATTTAAAAGCAACGTTTTCTGATCATTGATCTTGATGACTCTCTTCCAGTTATCAATTTGTTCGTCTATTTCCTTGATATGTCGCTTGATATTGATATCCTCTTGCTCGTCAGCTACGATAACACTGGATTCCGTGTCTGCCTTCTTAATCTCCTGCTGAAAACGCTGCCACTCCTCGTCCTGGAGTCGAGCTGCTTCGGTTTTATTTGTCTTGTCCTCATCAAAAAACTTCTCGGGCAATTTTTCGGCTACAGATTCGGTTGGGGCAGGCTTATTGCTACTTGGAGTTGACTGTGGCGGCTCCTTTTCTGGTGTGACCTGAGGATTCTTTTCTTGGTTCGCTGTCAGGGTAGGATCTGGTTGCGAGATAGACTTGGCGACAGGATGTGGAGCCTTAAAAGATGCGGCAGAGTTATCCTTGGCACTGGTGGCCACCGATTTTTCAATCTTATTGTGTTTGGCCTGTTCCACATTTAGTTTGTGCTGCTTGGAGTTGATGTGCACCTTCCAAACGCTGGGCTTTATGGGTATCCTGCAAATTATACAAGTCAAGGTCCCTGAGGAGTCATACGTATTTATTTAGTTAAGGAAACCCAGCGGGTAAAGTTTTAATGAGTAGTTCATATGTCCCTAATAGGTAAACAAACAAAAGCGTAAACACCACCTTATTTATGGGGGCGTGTTTAATATTTAAACACACCATGAGTTCTAAATAGAACGTGTACCTCCTGGGTAAAAAAAATTTTAATCACATTTACTTTACACAAAATGTGTTTGTTAAAAAACTTGTAAACGCCGGCTGAAAACGAATGTAATGAATATAAATATAAAAATAATAAAATTCGTGTTTTGTAAAGGATATTTTGCCAAGGGTGAATCTACAGTGACTGCAGGCTTCTTGGAAACGCTTAGCTTTTTTGGCGCTCGCTTAATATTTCCATTATTCATTTTGATTTTTAATTTTAATTTGTTTATTTCAGCCAGTATTTGGGTTCGGAACCAGTTCACTGAACTAGTTGATGTTGTGAATACGTTGTTCCATTCCACCCTAGCGATGAGCAGTTACAATCCCGATTATTTCAAAATAAGTGCAACGACTGGAATTGAAATTAATTGGAATGAAAATAAAACAGAACCAACACATACCTTTTAAAGAATTAAATACCTAGAGATAATTTAAATACAAATTTACACTAAATTTTAAAACTAAAACAAATTTGTAAGACCAAAACAATCGTTTCATCGGTTTAACCATCGATAACAACTATTTGAAAGTATTTCGTCAACCGATGATTTCGTAAACATCGATATTGAATTCACCATGAAAAACTGACTCCTTCGCTTTGTTCACCACGAATTTAACATGAGTGTGCCAGAGAATTCTTAACAGAGCTTTTAACAGAGTTTTATATGGGAAAATTAACATGAGTGTACCAGAGAATTCTTAACAGAGCTTTTAACAGAGTTTTATATGGGAAGGCTGAAAATAGCGAAATATACATATGTTTTAAAATAATATATTTTTATTTATATATATATTATATATATTTTATTTATAGGCACAAAAACTTAAAATAATATAACAATAATGCTTTCACAGTCTTTTCCATTTCATCCTTTAACAGAGTTTTATATGGGAAGGCTGAAAATAGCAAAATATACATATGTTTTAAAATAATATATTTTTATTTATATATATATTTTATTTAAAGGCACAAAAACTTAAAATAATATAACAAAATTGCTTTCACAGTCTTTTCCTTTTCATTGAATTAGAGATTATAAAAATGAACAAAAACTTAAAATATATAAGTTTAATGTTTTCATTGCTCTTTAATTTTTAAAATTTTCTCATCTATATCCTAACCGACAATCTTAACTTCTTAAGGAAATATTCAACCGATGTTTCGACAAACATCAACAAAAACATCGAAAAACATCGCCAAGAAAAACCTTGATGTCGAAAACATCGATTTTTTTCGACATCTATAGCCGGCAATTTAGACTACGTGTCTAAAAAAAATAATTTTTCGGATCGGTTTTAATTTTCACATTACCTGCCTGGAATAGGGACATGAATCGGACGCCTAAGATGCTAAACAGCAAGGTGGCTGGCTACAGCAGCCTGATAACGTTCGCGATCCTGCTGATTGCCTGGCTGGCCGGATTTTCCTCTCGCCTGTTCGCCGTAATCCGTTTCGAGTCGATTATCCATGAGTTTGATCCGTGGTTCAACTATCGGGCCACCGCCTACATGGTGGAGCACGGTTGGTACAAGTTTCTTAACTGGTTCGACGAGCGCGCCTGGTACCCGCTGGGCCGCATCGTCGGTGGAACCGTGTACCCTGGCCTGATGATCACCTCGGGCGGCATCCACTGGCTGCTGCACGTACTCAACATCCCGGTGCACATTCGAGACATCTGCGTGTTCCTCGCCCCGGTGTTCAGCGGCCTCACTTCCATTTCCACGTATCTGCTGACCAAGGAGCTGTGGTCGTCGGGAGCTGGTCTATTTGCCGCCAGCTTCATCGCCATCGTGCCCGGCTACATCAGTCGCTCGGTGGCCGGATCGTACGACAACGAGGGCATTGCCATATTCGCCCTTCAGTTCACCTACTTTCTGTGGGTGCGCTCAGTGAAGACCGGCTCGGTTTTCTGGTCGGCCGGAGCTGCTCTGTCGTACTTCTACATGGTCTCCGCCTGGGGTGGCTACGTGTTCATCATTAACCTGATCCCGCTGCATGTCTTCGTGCTGCTTATCATGGGCAGATACTCGCCGCGCCTGCTGACCAGCTACAGTACCTTCTACATCCTGGGACTGCTGTTCTCCATGCAGATCCCCTTCGTGGGATTCCAGCCGATACGCACCAGCGAGCACATGGCTGCCTTAGGCGTGTTCGTTCTCCTGATGGCCGTGGCCACGTTGCGTCACTTGCAGTCGGTGCTGTCGCGTCACGAGTTCCGGAAGCTGTTCATCGTCGGTGGACTGCTGGTGGGCGTAGTTGTCTTTGTGGCCGTCGTGGTGCTCACGATGCTGGGCGTCGTGGCTCCGTGGAGCGGACGCTTCTACTCGTTGTGGGACACTGGCTATGCAAAGATCCACATCCCAATCATTGCTTCCGTGTCGGAGCATCAGCCCACCACCTGGTTCTCGTTCTTCTTCGATCTGCACATCCTCGTGTGCGCCTTCCCAGTCGGCGTCTGGTATTGCATCAAGCAAATCAACGACGAGCGTGTGTTCGTGGTGCTGTACGCAATCAGTGCGGTCTACTTTGCCGGAGTAATGGTGCGTCTGATGCTGACCCTCACGCCCGTTGTGTGTATGCTGGCTGGCGTGGCATTCTCTGGCCTGTTGGAGGTTTTCCTTCAAGAGGATTCGTCGAAGCGAATTAGCACCGCCATACACACGGCCACCGAAGTGGATGAGTCAGAAGACTCCATTGAAAAGAAAACGTTGTACGACAAGGTGAGTGAGATATAGCCCAAGTATTGTATCAGTATACTCAAACTTTGGACTTGCAGGCTGGAAAACTGAAGCACCGGACCAAACATGATGCCCAGCAGGACACTGGCATCAGCTCGAACCTGAAGAGCATTGTTATTTTGGCCGTTCTCATGCTGTTGATGATGTTCGCTGTCCACTGCACGTGGGTGACCAGCAATGCCTACTCCAGTCCCTCCATTGTGCTGGCTTTCCACAACAGCCAAGATGGGTACGACTTTTATTATACACAATTTGTCAAGCTTGACTCATGACTTCTTACCTTTCCAATTGCAGTTCGCGCAATATATTGGACGATTTCAGGGAGGCTTACTACTGGCTATCCCAGAACACCGCTGACGATGCCCGCGTTATGTCCTGGTGGGATTATGGCTATCAGATAGCAGGCATGGCGAACAGAACAACGTTAGTGGACAACAATACGTGGAATAACAGTCACATAGCCCTGGTGGGTAAGGCAATGTCGTCGACCGAAGAGAAATCCTACGAAATCATGACATCCCTGGACGTGGACTATGTGTTGGTGATCTTTGGCGGTGTCATCGGCTACTCTGGCGATGACATCAACAAGTTCCTGTGGATGGTGCGCATCGCCGAGGGCGAGCATCCCAAGGATATCAAGGAGAGCGACTACTTCACCGACCGCGGTGAATTCCGTGTGGATGCCGAGGGTGCTCCAGCTTTGTTGAATTGCCTTATGTACAAATTAAGTTACTACAGATTCGGGGAACTGAAATTGGACTATAGGTGAGTCGGAAATTTGTTTAGATAATCATTTTTTGTCTAATAACGTTATTTCAGAGGACCATCTGGCTATGATCGCACTCGCAACGCTGTGATTGGCAACAAGGACTTTGATTTAACCTATCTGGAAGAAGCCTATACAACAGAGCACTGGCTGGTGCGTATCTATAGGGTTAAGAAGCCGCACGAGTTTAACAGACCATCTCTGAAAGCCAAGGAGAGGACGATTCCACCAGCCAACTTGATCTCTAGAAAGGTATAGTAAAAAAAGTGTTAATTTTCTTCACAACTTAATGAAATATCTTTCTTTCCAGAACTCGAAACGTCGCAAGGGCTACATACGAAACCGACCGGTTGTTGTTAAGGGAAAGCGAACCTTGAAATAAACCAGAAAATTTGTATTTATCTTTCACCCATATATAAAAACATGGTTAAAACACCTTTACACATGGCACAACGATTGGTGAAAGTGTGTCCCCTAAAGCTTCCTCATGTTGAGGGCTTTAACGGTCGCCCCTAAATTAGATCTGATTCCTTTCCAGACATGTTCGACACTACTTTTACAGGGTTGCATTCCTTATCCAATCCGAATCCGTTCCCTTTGATTTAATTGTTTCGCGGCGGCTCCTTTACCATTTATTGTCTTAAGCTAGCAATTCAATAAAGAAAGAGTGTACATTTTTAAACCTAAAAATGTGATGTACTTTGGATTACCCCTGGGAGGACATAGAAGAATAATATTTAAGTAGCTTTTTAATATATTTTTTAATTTTAAAAAATCAAGAACTACAATCTAATTATCATTGCGTCGCCGACGATGCAGTTTTCGATCCAAGTCTCTCGATTTTTGCTTCTTGGCAGGAGCATAAGATGAAGTATACGAATTCTCGGGCTCATTTAGTTCATTGGAGCCACCAGTAGACTTGGGCAAGATGGGTAAATTGTTGGAGTCAAAGTTAAATTCGTCGTTGGAGTTGGCCAGCTGCCGGCGAAAGACGGCTGCACTGGGGGTCACTCGGGCTTTTGGGTGGGATGGTGGCAGCCACGAGACTTTTTGTGTTGTAGAGTTGTAGAAATAATGCGCCTTGCAGCCCTTATCGTACATGTCCTTCCAGCCAGCCTCCAGGGGATACTTTCTCAGTAACCTCTTGTAGCGCTTAAGATACTCTTGACTCGGCTGCGAGGAATGCGGGATGCTGTTGAATTTGTTGACGCAGTACAACGAGCACTTGTGCCAAATGTTGTACTTGTTAGGGCACAGCTTGTAGCCGTGGTGCGACTCGTTTACGCCGATCCTTTCCTTTATGCGATGCGACCAGAACTGCTCCTCGACGCTCTTGCGCTTGGGCTCTGGCTCCTCCTTATATGGAGTGTACGGGGCGCCCTTATCATCGTCGTCATAGTTTTCGGCTATGATTTCTTCTATAGCCTCAGATATCGGTGTGGTACCTGGGAAGAAATATGTTTATTTCTCGCTTAATTTCTATATCCGTATAGTATTTGTTCAAGAGTTTTGAGGCATGGTTTTACTAACAAATGTATGAACATATGTAATTATGCACATAAGTTTACCTGATTGTTTCGTTACCAGTCCCCTCTTCTTTAAGCGCTGCAAAAGTGCTGCCGGTAAGCTCATTTTAATTAATTTTTCTGCAAATGTTTACGTTTTTTCCTAATTTTATTAGATCAATATGACCACGGCATAAGTTTTCCAAAAATACCAATGTATTCAAAAAAATAGTATTTCTCCTTGAATAATGTGAGTAACGTGGCATTTGCAGTCCAGATTACCTGGTCACACATTAACTTTTCAGCTCAGTATTCTCGAATAATACAGGTTAATTTTTAGCAGAATATACCTAAGATTATACACCATGGCTGATAACGCAGAACCACTGACTTTGTCCCGGGGTAAGGAATATAATTTCGTTGACACGCTGCATGGAGCTCACGTTGAGTAAACATTTAAGCCCTCTTTCAGATGTCAAAAGATCGATAGAGCTCTTGGAAAAACTGCAGGCCAGTGGCGACTTCCCCACCACAAAACTGGCTGCCCTGCAGAAGGTGCTCAACTCCGACTTCATGACGTCCGTTCGGGAGGTGTACGAACATGTCTACGAGACTGTCGACATCCAGGGATCCCATGACGTCCGGGCGTCTGCCACAGCCAAGGCCACAGTGGCCGCCTTTGCAGCCAGCGAGGGTCATGCACATCCCCGAGTGGTGGAGCTGCCCAAAACGGAAGAGGGTAAGAGATAGTCAATCTCAGAACATTGGGCGACCTTCAGTTTTCCTGATTCTGACGAAACTGAAAAAGTTTGGACACGCCCCAAAAAATTTTAGATTCACCTTTATATACATATGTTATTTATTCCTTTCAGGCTTGGGTTTTAACGTAATGGGAGGCAAGGAACAAAATTCGCCCATCTATATTTCCCGTATAATACCCGGAGGAGTTGCAGATAGGCATGGAGGCCTGAAGAGAGGTGATCAGCTCCTGTCTGTCAACGGAGTGGTAAGTCTCTGGTAAAAGGTATATCGAGGGGAGTTCGATATGATATAGAAAAAATATCGTAAATCAAAATTTTAATTATCTAAAACTTTGATGTAAACGTAAAATATCGAGAAAATCTAGTTTAATTATATAATATTTTTAATTTCAGTCCGTTGAAGGTGAAAACCACGAAAAGGCTGTAGAACTCTTGAAGCAGGCCATTGGATCCGTGAAGCTGGTGGTGCGCTATACACCCAAGGTTCTTGAAGAAATGGAAATGCGCTTTGATAAGCAACGCAATACCCGTCGCCGCCAATAAAAGGACACCATCGGCCAGAACTAAAGCCATAGAAGTTTCTGCCATTAGATTATAATGTGTTAATCACTTGTGCTTAAAATCAAACCCTATAATAATTTATTTTAATGAACAAATCAATTTTTAATATTATTTATTGGAAAAGTAATTCAAAAATATGACTATTGAATCGAAAAAAGTGAGTGTTATGTATTTATACCTAAAAATGCTATGTTTGTTTCTGTTCCAATAAAAAGTACACGAACAAACTATTTATTTACAAGGCATATTATTTTTAAATATTTCGTTCCTGCACTTGGAAAAATGAACTAAATACACGCCAAAAACTCAGTTTTGAATTAATATATAAAAATATATTTTTTTTTATTGCTTTTAGTTTACAACAATATATTATTTAATATATTTGCTTAAGAAAAGGATCTGTTCTTTAGTTTTTTCAGGAATTCCTTTGCCTGTTTATCACCTAGTCTGTATTCCAGGGCTCGCAGGGACTCGGAATCTTCAAAATAAGTCGATTTATAAATTAAGTTTGAAAGTTGTTTAAATAAAAGCGGTTACCTGTGTACTCTGGCCTAGATAAGTTCATCATTATTTGCTCGCCTTGCAGTGCATCGAGATCGTCGAATGAAATATAGCATTCTGCTATATATTGACTGGACATTCCAAATAGATCTTTATCTTTGATACTAAATACTATCAGGCTGTTCTTGGCATTACGCTGATGCTCACTTAAGTTTCTGTGGAAAGTTAAAACTACAATCTTTGGTTCGTTTAAATATAAAGCTACTACTTACATACGAAACTCCTGGTCATAGAGGGGAAAACAATTCTTGTTGTGAACGTTGGTTTTCACTGGCGATAAATCGTTGAATCGACTTGTGGGCATGAAACTGGCCTTGACAAATGAATCCACCAGCCCATTTGAGTCCATGGAGAGCAAGTTGCGTGCATTTAAAATAGTTAACTAGCAAAAATCAAGAACTTATAGAACTTTCTTTATAATTAATAAATATCTTCACACTTACCAATATACCGGAATCAGTTAACTGCGCCATCACCGTGAGCTGACCAAAGGGAGACGACTCCTGGTTTTTTTGGTTCTCCAAGCGCTCAATATAATACTGATGAATAAGATCTGCTGTTTCCATGGAATAAAGCTCCAGTCTACTCTGAATGTTGGACAGAATCTTTACGTCCGAGGTTGCAATGTTGCCCATTTTAAAGCAATCAATCATGGTCTGCAGGGTGTTGTTCAAATTCTGAAAGAATGCTGGTGGTCGTCGTTTCTAAAACAAGAAAGATATGTTAAATTGCTCAGCTACTAGTTGGAATTACTTAGATAAGTAGACCTACATCAAGATTGGATTGTATAAGGTCATACATTATTATGGATAACTCTGACCAAATGGCGTCCAGGATCCTGCCAAAGTTAACTTCGTTGAGGGAATCGTAAAGCGTCGTTAAAGAACCCTCCAAATACATCATCAGCTGTTCCATGGAGTTGGAGTCCTTGGCGAGGACTTCCGCACCCTCGGCCAGGTAACGTTTAATCGGTGGTGCCATTTTGCGGGCCACAATTTCAATGAGCTCGACGATCTGATTGCGTTCGGTGTCCAGTGCATTTTCGATGACAGTTTTGATGGTCGTGGCGCATCGTTCAGCCTCCAAATTTGTTCGATATTCTCCCAGTCTCTTAATGATATCATCGATGTTGAGTTCCTAGTATACAAAATATATATTTTTCTATATTTGGGTCTCGAATATGTAAAACTATTGCAAGACCTACCTTTATGAAAGAAGGTAAGCTCTGGCGTATATAGTCCATGTTATTAATGGCTATGCACCATTCTTCTGACAAAACTAAGAGAAAAAAAAAAATTAATATAGTTAATTTAAAAAGAAATTCCTTTGATTTACTTACCGAAATTCTTGTTGTTATCACCTAAATGAATATTTTCGACCCGCCGTGACATTTGTTGAGCATAAAATATGCAACACCTACACAGATCCTGCAAATAAAATATATATAAAGTTAAAAAGCACATTATTTTAACACTTTTCCAATTACATTGACAATCTTGGCTACAAATATGTAGGATCCTTCGACTTCTGGCCAGTCGAGTTGTTGCCAAAAGATCTTAATTTGGTAGAATATGGAAAGGGTATCCACAGCCGAAGAACTGTATTTCACGGTCTCGTCGACAGCCTTAAGCTGATCCAAGTCAATGGCTTTTTGAATACGATTTAAAGCCTTAATTATGGAAATATCTAGCCAGTGAGTGACCCCTCTCTCGAACCAGGGGTAGAAGCTGGCCAATTCCAAGGTCTCAGAGCACATCGATTCACCTAAAAAATAAACAAAGTAGTATAAATCGATGAAAGGAAAGAGTTTTGCCGAGATTGTACCTAGTTGAACGTATCGTTTGAGTATTAAGTAGACTTCAAATAGCGTCGTTCCCATGTTTACATTCTCAATGTTGGGCAGATATTTAAACTGATCATCCGGCACATCCAATCTCTTTATGTTATTGCACACTTCTATAATAATAGATTTACAAATCTCGGCCAGTTTTGAGTCATAAAATATGTAGAGTATTGCGGAATAATTGAGTTGAATTTTGCTAAAAAGATTGAGATAAATGAATTATATTTACATTATAATTAATGAGTGTGGCTTACTGGTAAAACATTTTGTCATAGTACTCCATACCACGCTGAAGGTCAGACCGCACCATTTGTATGAGTTTTATAATGTACTGCAGCTTTTCGTCGTCCGTTTCATGGTTCTTGGACTGCCTGCTACCCTCGACTATATGCTCCAGCCACTCTTTCGTCCCAGTGTTTATAGCGTCCACAATGGCAGTGTCTATATTGCACGTTTCCTCGGTGTCGTTCAGCCAGCCGTACACCGATTTAGGGAATATGTCTATACTCTCCGGCACCTCGATCTCCTTGATTTTCTTCAGAATATCCAGGACTTCGTTGAGTGCCCTTATTATGTTTTTCTCACTCGTGTTTCGCGACCTTAATTTCCGCAGCACGGCAAAGCAGGAGGGCAGGAGTCGCCTTACTCCATCCCAGAATGTTTTTACATCCTCGGAATCATTCTGCAGGCCATTGATCACCGGCACCAGCACGTCCAAAATCGAATTGAAAAGCGTAAAGTTAAGTTTATGCGTTTCGTGGATAGTGCTGTAGGCGTGCCACTGACTAAGGGCACAGTCGAACGGCGTTAGTCCACTCTGAGCAGCATGCTGGGAGCGAATGAGCTCGGCGTTTGGACTGAACTTGCCGCTCCACCAGTAGTTGGCAACCTGCGACGTTTCCAGCTCATACATCAGCAGGAGTTTCAGAAGGTTCTTGTGCTCCTGCACGGCCACGCTCTTGTTCTTCTCCGCGCTCAGTGCTAGGTTCACGAGAAGGGATCCGCGACTCCGGCCCTTGCTGCCCTTTTCCAGATTATACCAGACGGTTAGTCCCGAAACGGGTATACTCTAATAAAAAAACATGTTATTACTATTATAGATTGGAAAATAATTATTGAATACCATACCTTTAGTGTGATTGCAGCTCTGCCTATTAACTCGTTATCATGCTTGCCCGATGAAGCTGTCACGGCTATTTCCTTCATCAACTTGCTAAGGCCCTTAACGCCCTTGACATCCAGAATTTTGTTAACCTTTTCCTTTACAGTTTCGGCAGCATCAAAGTCCCTGAAAAAAAATGTAATTAATTATTTTAGATTTATGTATTATTAGTGTACAATAAGTTAATGTACATGCTAGTGTGTACTACAAAACTCTGTTTCTAACTTTACAAATCAAGGCTACAGACTTTTCAAAATTATACAAAAAAAAGTTTAATATTTTAGATGCCATACCTTCTGTTTAGTTTGGTTCGGACCATAAACCTCGTTATATGATTTTATAAAACTAGATATCTTGACTTGAATGAGTGCATTGTTAGGGGATCTTTTTCAAATCAAATACAAACTTACCAGACTTCAACAATAAGGACTTCATCCCGAGCATTATCGGCAATGGGCCTGGAAAGATAGAATTTTCGATTTAATATATTAGTGCTAAACTTAACTCCCTTTAGTATTCCAAACTCACAGTGAAAAGTGCTCCTCCCAAATCGGATTTAACGTGGCAGGCTTAACGGATGAGTTATAACGATGAGAGCCGTTCGATTCCAGGTAAAGCGTCACGAAGGGATCTGACAGACCATTGGAATCCTTTGACAACAAGTTCTCGGCCTTGATTATCTCCACATTTAATCGAACATTGGGCGGTTCCTTGAGCCTTGCTGCCTCGCTAATTTCCAAATGCGTGGCATTTGGAATTTTGAATGCATCTTGGACGAACTCAACCAGACTGCCTGTGCATTCATCGTTGTTTTCACAGCCAATATTGTTGTAGATTTCAAATAATATCTCCTCATACAAGTCTGTAACCTGAAAGAAAGAGTTAAAGTGAATTAGCTTAAATTTTACGATAGCAGCATCGAACACTCCTGAAATCCCTTTAACCGGAAAATAAGTTTCTGTGAGAAAAGCCGCTTTTAGCGGGGTATTTTATTTTGAATCGATTAAAAATAGAATTCAATTAAAATCTAAAGGTCAACGCTTGAGCAAATATCAGCAAATTCCAGTAATCGGAAATGTTTGCAAAAACTGAAATACGTCATCAGGAAAAGGCGGAAAACCAGACACAGCTGATGTCATGCTGGACTCTCTCTCTCTGAAGCATAATAGTTTAGGAAATCTAGAAAACATAAATATTGACTCAGCAAAAATCGAAAAATCAATCTCCCCACAAGTATACATATGTACTCTTTAAACGGAAATCAAACAAGATGGCTCACAGAACTAGTCCATAAATTATGTTTTCGTTAATTTCAATTGCTGACAATCTTCAAACACAAAACGTTCTGTACTTGCCAAAAAACCAGAGTGTGTATATAAAATTCAGAAATATTAACTCAAATGACTCAAAAACAATCTCATATCAATGAACTTATACAATCGCTTCGCTTTGTTTACCTAGGCACTGAGAATAAACACATAATATTAAAAAAACTTTCAGAGAGCCTGCGCCAGATGTTCACTATGGAACAGAACACACCTGGCACATTACACCAGGGGACAATTACTTACGGTCATCGAATGGCAAACCTCCTTCGCATGGGAGTCGAGTAAATGCTTGTGGACACCCCGAAAATGTCGACTCGAGATGCTGCCATTTCGGTTCAATATGCGTCGCTGTATTGGCTCCTTCAGTGACTGCATCGAGGATGCCTTTATCGGCAGTCGGTTCTCCTCGCATCCGGTCCGGGAGCGGGATCGATTGAGGCTATTGGTTTTCGAACTATGGTTAGACGGGTTTTGGGAACCGAACTTGCTTAGAACACGTGGTAACGACAGGTAGCTCATGATCAACGGTTGCAACTAACTAACTGATTAGTCCACTAAATGTGTGAGTGTTTTAATAACGACTGGAAAAACGTTTGGCACAAAACAATCCGAAATGGACATCGCACATATCTGAAAACGCGAAGAGAACTTATAATCACGGACACTATCGATCTAGAAGGAGGCACTCCGTCGTCTACTCCCAACCGCTTGAGCAAAGAGTCTGTATCTAAGTACTTTACGGTCAGCGTCCGGTCTCGAAAATCTTGGCGATATCCGAAATATCTTGACGTTGACCATGAGATAAAAAGTGTATGCTGCTCTCAATTCGATTTAAATAGTCGAGTGTATTTGTGCATATGTACACGGCGGTTGGGCAGTGTCTGTGAGCAATAATAAGGCGATCTTAAGAGAAAATGTTTTATTTTTGGACACCCGAAAGGAAAAAGCTCAAGGTGGTAATGAAAAATACATTTTCTAAAGTACATTAAGCTTTTCTCCCCATTCAATTGGCCAGCCCAAGCGAATGTTTGCCTTTTCCACAGCCATTGCTTGTTTATGCTGTCAGTATACATTATTCAGTCTGTTTACACGGTCCGCAAGAACAGCCTATAGTTATAGGCTGCTGGCAAATTCATTTGTTTATTTCTCGACCGTTTCTATGGACACCACTTAATTTGCTCAACGGCTCAATTATAAGCAGATACACCTTCCCAGACGGCAAACATGCGAACAGCAAAATGTTGGTATAAGATAAAACATTGCACGAGAACGGGCATTGGATCGTTATGCTCCGCTGCAAGCTAGAGAACTGACCTATCGCGGGATTTCCTAAGCATAAGCAATGGCCTAAAATGTGACCAGGCTTAGAGGGTTAACCACCACCTTAACAACCCATGGAGAATTATGTGTCCGGGTAACTATAGTAACTAAATCGTGGAATAACCGAGAACGCATTCGATTTGTGTTTGTTTGAACGGAACCTGATTAGTAACTGATCTAATGGTGTTAGGTTCCATAATTTTTTTTCCAACATTTGAACACCAATGAAATAAATAGATAATATAAAATGTACACAGAAAAAAGTCTGTCCTTTAAATGTTCTCACAATATCAATCTCAGTTCTTTAAATATGCCTATAATCCTAAGAGTTTGCATATCCAACATTTGAACACCAATGAAATCAATAGATAATATAAAATGTACACAGAAAAAAGTCTGTCCTTTAAATGTTCCCACAATATCAATCTCAGTTCGTTAAATATGCCTAATCCTAATAGTTTGCATATTCCGCTCTGAATTCTACACTCTATTCAAACTAATTAAATAATGTATATTCCAAGAGAATACCTACATTCATTACAGGAGCTGAATCCAAAACGCTTGCACTAATATCTTTATCCGAAACGGAAGCCGGTTCACTGTCGGTCGTAAAGGTGTCAATGCTGGAGCACTCTGGATCCTGGCTAAGTTGAAGGGTGCCATCAGGACTTTCGTCGGATTCCTCCTCCCCATTTTCGCCGAAAGGAGCCAGAGAACTCTTGAGAACACCCTCATCGATCTGAGATTTCTGTCGTAACAGGGCGCCAAATTTTTCAAAGAACCCATCGTCGACATCCTGCAGTCTGGAAGGAAAAAATTCAATTAGTATAAGTAAATAATAGATTGTGATATTATAGATGTATTTGCATTTTTGAGTTGCCGAAGCTATTATCGCCTTTTTTTTAGGGTCTAATTATTCAAGTAATTAGTCATTATTGTGTATTAGAATAAATATTTGATAATGTTTGCTGGAAAAAGTACACTCATTTGTGGATAACTCCATTATTCATTATTCCATTATTCATTATTGTGTATTAAAATAAATATTTGATAATGTTTGCTGGAAAAAGTACACTCATTTGTGGATAACTCCAGCCCAATGCCGGGTTACAAAATTCCCCACAACCTGACTCATGTTACCACTTTGTGTAGTATATAAAATCGATCTGGGGCTTGGGCTTCGACTCGGTTACCCCCCCTTACATCACTTTCGTCGCTTCACGCACACAGATGATTATCCGACATTCAAAGATTTAATTTATCTTATGACACACTGTGCTCGTGCTCCATAATTGTTCGTATTATTCGGTGAGATAAACAAACACACATTTCTACGAGCAGATGCGAGTTTTTAATAATTTTGAATAGGTGTGTGGGTGCTGCACTCTTACTTTGTTTCGTGCTCCGTGGGAGGATTCATTTTAAGTTCTTGGAGTTTAAAGAAAAACCCCTTCCACATTTGTTCCTCGTCCATGTTTTAGGCCGTTGTTTATTTTCCAAGGAGCAGCACACAGAATCCAACAAGTGTCAGCGGAGTGAAAAAACATACTAACGGCTTTATAATGCCGAACAAACGATGTGATTCATAAAGCTTCTCTCCGACGTAGATTTTTCTCAGTGGCATTTCGCACGCTCTTCCGAACACACTATCGCATTATATTTACCTTCATATATAAATACGTATGTTTGTGGGCTCCCACTACGTTGGGCGAAAGTAAGGAAGGGGGAGAAACGTATAACAAACATATAGACACGCTGTTTGTTACTATGGTGATCGACGGGTTTTTTTTCGGGCCCATATTATTGTTTATATTTCAGAAATCCCCCATTTGGAAATGCATTTAATAAGATTAGATTGGAAATTTATGGCAGGCTAGATTAGAAATTAATTAGATTTCGATTCCATTAAAGAATGGCTTCTTTGACACGCACACAAAGGCAAAACTGTTAGGCCTAGTTGGTAAAAGTGTTAAGACACCATGCAGACATGATCTTCTACGCAATAAAACTATTGTTCGTTTTCTTACCAGCAAAAACCACATAAAACCTATATATATATAAGATTTTATTACGTTAATTTACCTTAATTTCTCGAATATCCTTGCTTCTGAGCGCCAGAATTTACCCTTTTTCAGCATAACTGTGTCCTTGGCAAGGTTGTAATTTTGGGAATTTTCATTCGATTGGGCCTAGGCAAATGAAAACTTTTGAACTCCTTAACGGTTAACACACATTTTTGCATTAAAAAAGCGCACTTTTTCCATGCACTTTGGCTAGTCTCAATATTTGAAGTGACATTTTATTATTTAATTTTCCCAAATCAATCAAGATTAGATTGTGATGTTTGCTTCAGTAAATAAATAAAAATACCGAACACCAATATTTTTTGTAGTTCCCGAAGTATTAATACCGAAAACTATTTATCGATAGTCAGAGGCAAGCAACCCAGTTGTCCGATAACCAAAACAAACCAACGACAACAACACTTTACACATCGACGGTGGTTTTCGCTATATTTATAAATTAAAAAACCATGAATTTAAAGTATAAGCGGCGGTACGACAGTCTCAAGCGCTCCATTAAGAGTTATCTGCTGGTAGGTGACAAAATACCAACATTTTGTGGGCATACACATCATGCATTCATAATTGCAGTTCCTCAGAGTGTTATTTAATCTTTCCAGGAAAACGCTTCCCTCACCGATGAGATTTGTCACCTCCAGGCCGAGTTATCACGGTCCAGAAGCCAGAGGCTCTACTTGATTGAACGACTGATGTTTCACGAGGGCCTGGAAAAACCAAACAGTTCGCGCCCGGGTGTTACCAACGGAAATATCGAGACCACTGAGAATATTGGAGGAGCTAAGAAAAACAAGCCAGTGGTTCTTCAAAAGAAACCCAGCGAGGATAAGTCCAAAAGCGTGGGAATCGTACGGAAAAAGAAGTCTGCATATCCGATGAACTTAAACAGTATATTGCTGCATTCTCTGGGCGAGATAATATCGGTGAATCCCAACTTTCACAACGAAAATTGGATCTACCCGGTTGGCTATGTGGCCACCAGGATTTACGCACATCCAAAGGACCCACGCAAGAAATGCGTATTCACCTGTAAAATTTTGAATAACGCTGGTATCCCCCAGTTTCAAATAATTCCCGACAATGATTTGGATGGAGTGTTTTTTGGCGAAAGCGCCAATACGTGTCATATGGAACTTTTGAATACCATCCAGAGATCGCCCAATATAAAAGTTAAAATACCCTTTGAGGTCCAAGGTGAGGTTTTTTTTGGGTTGTCGAATCAGAAAACCCAATCGCTTCTCATGGCAGATCCTGGGTTTCCACAGTGTACCAATTTTAAAAGCTTCTCCGTACCAAATAGTAAATCTGTAAATAATGCCTCTATATCCTTTGAGACACTTCAGGCGTTTCTTACATAAGTTCTTGGTGGAACAATATTGTAAGATTTTTGGAAGCCGATTTTCACACCCTAGCTTAAGGTAACGTAGGTATATATTTTTAATCATAAATACATATATCAATACCAAGCCCCATACATGCTCCCATTCTGATTTGTTATTTGGGGTTTGCGGTAAAATTACTATTAACAACGGTATTAATTGTTCCGATATCCCGATACATCGAACGTAAAATGATGTGTCGCTGGGAAAAATATTTTTTTATAATTCCGCATGGAATTGAATGTAAGTGGTATTTTTGAGATATTTTGTTAATCTGAAGCTATTTCGCTCGTTATTATTAGGTCGACAAAGCGGATAAATTTAATACATTTAGTCTACTTAATTCCACACCGGCATAGTTTAACCATATGTTTTTCCCCAGCTGAAAATATGTGCAGCAGAACGGAAAGTGCAATTATCTGCTTTTTTATTGAACTATCGAACTGTCTAGGAGGAACCGAAAAACAAGTTGGCAACCTGCCCGCTGCTGTAATCGGAAATACAACCCTCGCGTGGCAACACAACACAACACATACTATCCGAAAAGTATTAATGCAATACATTTTGGGAGTTGTTTTTGTTGGCTCTCTGAATTGACCGATATAGCATCAATTGCAAGGACTTAGGCAGGACAACCGAATCATCAGCCATGGGCAGCATCGATAAGGCGTGTATATCCGGATTCCTGTGTCGACTCTGCTCCGAAATGCACCGAACAGTAATACATATTTATGGTGATCATGGCCAACGTCTGTGTCTTGTTGAGAAAATCAACGGCTACCTCCCAATAACCGTAAGTACTGCCAAATATTGGAGTTCCTAGGGGTAAAGCGTAACCAGGTCCACAGGTCTTTGTATGTGCCCCCGAAAAGCCATTGGGGAAAGCGGCTTCCGCAAAACAACAAACCCAACGACTGTCTGTTAAGGGAGCAGCTCTAAGTAAGTTTTTATCCTTACCCACAGATTTCTCCGACTGATCCCTTGCCAAAAACCATATGCAAAACATGTTTACATCGCGTGGAGCAGCACTATTCCCTATTAATGCAACTTACGCGAATTCGGGAGGAACGTAAGCATAAGTTAATCGAGTACAAACAACGCCGGAATCAAGTGAGTCCTACCCAAGCAACCAAGTAGAGTATGTAACATTCCTGACCCTCTGCGCCAGATGAATCCCTCGATTTCCACCTTGGTGGCCTCAGATGAGGAGGACCAAGCGTCGCCAGGGACCCGCAACGAGACTCATAGAGAGGAAGATACAGAATCTGACCAGCAGGCCCAGGAATCCGCCAAGCCCAGCCAAGACACAGCAGTGCCCCAACCAAATAGCAGCGACAGCGGCCCCGGACCTAGCAATAGAGACCATAAAGAGACTGGTACCCCACGCAGCACGAGGAGCAGCGCCACCGCAGCCACAACCAACCAGGAACTAACGTAGATTATGACTGTTGACTGCGTCTCCGCTCATTGGAACTATACGAGTACTTGACTTTGTATATAGAGACGTGTGCTTGTGTATATGTATGTTTAGATTGAAATAAAATAAGCATTTTATTTAATTACTCCGTTTTTGGTTTTTTGAATATAACAAATCGATAAACAAGAAATGTGATTGACTATGCAGCCATTTTTAGACTCGTTTTTTCTATTGCTAACAAACCTGTCTTAAAATAAGATAAAAGAGTCTGTTGTAAATCTGGAAATCCAATCATTTTGGTTTTAAATTCTTCACCTGATAATTAATTGATTTATTTTTCAAAACTATTCAGAGAGAGCCTGCTAAGATAAGGTATCCGCGGGCATTCGCTATCACTAAAAATTTGTCCAAAATATATACCGCAGGGCATCGCTCCACTTTAATCTTATCGTGGCTTCATTTTTTTAACATGATGGTGGCAGCAAATTCTTTTTCTTTTTTCCACTTGGCATTTTCGCATAACTTGCTTTAATTTATACTTCAATTAAGAATGAAAACGTATTGTAAAGATAAAAAAGGATAAAATGTATATATTTAAAATCAAATGAAGAACTATAATAAGAAATATCACACTAATGTGTGCCTTGAAAGTCGACAGCTACAGTCCCAGCCCAACTCTGCTCTACATTGTGATTTTCATTGTCCTAAGCATTTTATTAAACCCTTGCAGTTTATTATAATTTTAGTCGGAAGTTTGCAACGCAGTGAAGGAGACATTTCCGACCCTATAAAGTATATATATTCTTGATCAGCATCAAAAGCCGAGTCGATCTAGCCATTTCCGTCTGTCCGTTTCTACGCAAACTAGTCCCTCAGTTTTGAAGCTATCTGGATGAAACTTTGCAGATAGTCTTCTATATGCTCGCACTGCTATATATGTCGGAAGGAGCCGGATCGGAGGACTATATCATATAGCTATATAGGAAAGATCGGTAAATTTTAATGAAAAAAATTATAACTTAGCCAATTTTTACAATATTTGAATAATGGCCATTATTATTTGATATGGCCATTTTGTATTATTCTTGAATTTCGGTTTTAATTTCATCAAAATCGGACAACAATATCATATAGCTGTCATAGGACCGATCAGAAAATTTTGAGGAAAAAATGTAACTAAGCCAATTTTCAACATATTTCTATCAAATTTGAGACCCTTTGTATTATTCCAGAATTTCGGTTTTAAATTTATTCAAATCGGACCACTATATCATATAGCAGCCATAGGAATATATATAAAGATTTATTTAGTTCCTTCGCATCATTTTTCGCTCGCAACATTTCTCGCTCGCAATGTTTTTCTATCGCAACATTTATCTTATGTCAGTACCCGAGAAACCGAAAAAGTCAGAAATTTTTCTTCTTTTTTTCACTTACTGCAAGGGTATTTAAACTTCGGCATGCCGAAGTTAGCTTCCTTTCTTCTTTATTTATTGTTTTTACATTTTTAAAGATTCTTCATATGTTTTCGCTTAAAATACAAACTCAAAAGACTTTATTTCATTAGTTTTTTACATAAACTCAGAATGAAAGGAAAACAAACCTGCTTGACTTCTTTTTTTTTAAATCCAAACGTAAATAATTTGTACACTTGCTGTAATTCTCTTTAAACTTTAATCATAATTTAAATACAAGTTAGTGTTTGGACGCAGTGAGGGAACTATTGTTACATCTTTTTACTGTTTTAGTTTGGTAAGCACATACATAATATAGGTTGGAAGTTTAACACAAATAGGACATCGTTGAAACATCAAAGAATATTAGCATAAAAGGTTGCCGCAAAACTTATGTGATATGTCTAGTATATAACCCAGGGAGCCGAGTCCATTAAAACGTTGTCGCCGTCTGTCTTATGAAATGTTCTTTTTTTTTATTGAGCCTAACAATACGCACGAATCGCTGAATACTTAAAATTGTCAATCAGAATGGTATTATGATAACTTAAAAATATCTTGCTTTTCCTATCACTAATGTTTCCTGCCATTAATAGATACACAGGTGGTGGTGGTGTTGCTGTTGGTGGTTGGTGTACGTATGTAGACATTGAGGAAAACACTTGTGCTTGCAAATAGTCGTTGCATCTTAAGTTAATAAACGTAAATTGTTTTAAGTTGCGGCTTCAATTCTGGAGGTATCACTGGAGTGTGTTCCACTTTTCGAGTCACTAAGCGCTTAAACCGTCCACTGAATTGCTTGCGAAAACCTTTAAAGCTGTTTTTATCACTTGCCGCCATCATGTCCTGGAAGATAAGAACAAGAATATTGGAAATTAGATGAAATGTCTCAAAAAATAGAAGTTAATAATAGAGTGGATTGCATTTTGTCATAAAACCCTTAAGACTTAAACAACTTTGGAAGCTTCTTGGAAAAACCCTATCTTAATCAGAAAAAGTGAACTGGCTTCACGTTGCTTCTCCAAAAATAGCGAAAGAAAACCACCTTTATCAATAGAAACCCCTT
The DNA here is from genome assembly GCA_008042635.1 of Drosophila nikananu. Classification (NCBI taxonomy): domain Eukaryota; kingdom Metazoa; phylum Arthropoda; class Insecta; order Diptera; family Drosophilidae; genus Drosophila; species Drosophila nikananu. The sequence goes on along the minus strand of VNJV01005802.1, from coordinate 76,146 downwards.
TTCAATTCCCTGTACTATTTTTATTTTGATGTATGGACTCTGTTAATAGTTAGTCCTAAGTTTATGTTCAAGAAAAGGCCTTTGATAAATGGGTACTTTTTTGTTTACTTTGTGAGCTTCCAGTCCGGTTTTCGCTTATCGTCCAACTTAAGTTCTACGTCATTCGAATCGTTTTAGAATTCACCGAATGTAGTAATCTTCGGAAGCGACCTCCAGGGTTCTTTGAATCAAAAATTCCCGTAAGCTGATGAGCAAATGTTTTGCTCGAAAAAAAAAAAAAAAACATCTAACAAGGTTAACAATTAAGGTGAAAGTAAACCCCGGAAACGGCAAAAAACAACAAAGAAAATATACGAAACAAACTCATATGGTAACTAAAGATTCGCGGATATCATATTCCACCTCTGCAGCAGTCATTCATATTTGCTGAAGTGATCTCTCAGCCGATCTTATCGCCGCCACAATGACCGTTAAAACCGAATTTTATGAATGCTGAATGCGCCCAGTTTATGGCCCATAAATCTACAGTCAAAATGTCCGTACGTCCGTTCATACTTTCATACATACTAATGATTTAGACGGCAATTGTGTTGGAGTGCAAATAATTTTTGTTTCCTCTTTATCTGCCGCACACAGACACAGACTCAGCCACGAGCAAACCCACACTAGGAGCTCTATACTATATGGGCGGTCACCCAGGGAGTATCTAATAACCGTTACGTCATCCTGCGCCACGATAATCTGCACGGGATAGTTGGGGAACTGGTGATTGGTATGACACTTACGGGGCTAAGGCAATTGTAGATGTGCGGAGTTGGCGCCTTTGGGGGGAATGTCCACTCGCTCTCAGCCGCCCTGGGATTCCCGTTGGCGTCGCAAACAGCTGGTGCATTGCTCCGGACGAAGGTGACGCTCTGAGTAGTTGTAGTAGTGGTGGTTTTTTTGGCAGGTGTTGGTGTTGCTTTTACCGTGGAGGCGATGGACTTGCCCCTGGCCTTTTCCTCACTCGTTGACTCTTTCATTTTTATGTGGTCGTCCCAGTAGCGGGTAAAGATATTTTTGGTGTGGACCTCGACGTGCGTAGTGGAGGAGGTGGAGGAAGAGCTGGTGGTCAGATAGTCGGATACATCACGTTGACAACATTTACTGCGGACAAGACGCATGGTTAATTTCCCAGAAGCAGTAGCGATCGGTTCAGGCTAGTTCATTTCGGAAACTCTAGGCTTTTATGTATGATTTATGTTTAGTTTTAGGTACACTTATCACAGATGGTTGTTTCGCAGCTGCGGAGCTACACGATATGCTATTGATATGGGCATAGTCCAGCCAGCGTACTGTATCTGAATCTTCAGAGCGAAAGGTTTTCGGTATACTAATGTCGCGGCTCGGTTCGCTGCCTTTGTGCCTGAGCTCAGGTAGGCACTCTTGCACGGCGTTACAGCGCGACTAGAATATCGATTTTCTGTACTTGGGCTGCCTTTTTGGGTGGTGAGTTAGTCACTGTCATGATGGCGCTTCCCTGCTGCGCACTATGCTTCCTTTATGGCGACTGGCTATGCTACCGAGACTTATGCGACTTATTCCCGACGACGAGGTGTATTTTTAGGAATGACACTTTTCATCTTTCACCGCCAATGAACTTACACAATACATTAAGTTCCGCAGTTTTCACGCGATTTTTCTAGTCGTCGTGCAGGAGAAAAATGCGATTAATGCTGGCACTCTTCACCACATACATATGGTAGTATGTTTGCACATTTTTAACTGCTTTATACGTGAGTACGCACATGAGTAGTCGACTTCAGCACGGTTTGGCTGGCAGCGAGTATCTGAGTATCTTCGGACTCAGCAACTGAACTGAACAAAAGCAAAATATTAATCTGACTCATGTGCGCTTGACTACAAGCGAATATATAGCAAGCACACAGCCGAAATATCAACTCAATTCAATACGAACAGAGTTGCCAGCATGGTGGCTTATTCTGGGCTAGATCTAGCATACTTGAAAACATTTTTTTTTTAATTGCAAACGTAGTCGGGATATCAACGATTAATTTTAATTTTATAAGGAAAATATTTTTCACGCCGTAAAAATAGCGAACTGTTTTCTTTTCTTTGCTGATGGTTTGTGTTATTGTAATTCAAAGGCTTTCATTGCCGTTGTCCAATGCTGAAGAGGAGCAACAGAATTCACTTAAATACTTTAAATGCTGTTTTCAGGCCTGCTTTAAATAAATTAATTTTACTTAAATTTTATCTGAGATCTAGCTTTTACTTGGCAACACTGCTGCTGCTCTCTCGATCTCTCTCTCTCACGCTTTCGCCCGTTCTCACTCGTGTACATATACATATACATGTATATATATAAGACCTTCTGCCATCAAATGATTTGGTGAGCAACTTTTTTGCACGAATCGTATATAAATAGCAGGCTGTGTTTTGAGTGAATTACCCGATGCAGTATGATAAAATAATTCCCAGAAGAGTGCGAGCGTCAAAAACCCCAAAAAACGAAAGAATCGAGGGGAACGAACGCGAGAATTACGCGCTAGGAAACGAAACGATGTTTCAAATTGAGTGTTCCACGCCAAACAATTATCATGGCACTCAAATCAATTGGCTAGATTGCTAGCTTGAACTAGTCCGAACGCGGCACGGCTGAACGAACTTGCGCCCTCACAAATATTTTTCGTTCTGTTTAAACCTAATCAATTGGCTTGTTAAGTATTCTTTGTGGAATAATAAACACTATGGGATCTTGATCTTTCCGAGCACGTATCGATTAGAGGTGGAGAAACATCGGTGCACGATGTTTTAAATTTTTTTAAACATCGATATTTTTAGGCGACTACCGATGTTTTTAAAATGTATTAAGTAAAATTAACCATAGAACCATTTTGTATTACGTTAATTTATTTATTGTAACCCTGAAATATATTATCGTTTCAGTCGGAAGTTAACCCTATAACGTGCCATCCAAGTCGATCTATCCGTCTGTTGGTTTCTACGCAAAGTAGAATTGAGGTTTTGGAAACTAGTCCGATGTTAAAAACATCGCCGATACATCGACTGTTTCTATTTCGACGTTCCATTGCTTTGGCGTTCTTCCTCACAAAACTCTAAAAACCTTTAACCTATTTTTTTTATAAGGCACTTTTTCCCAACAAAAGACTCCCAGTTATAGAAAATATGTTTATTTGGACTTATTTTTACTTTTTACTGCTGCTTCCGAACTGAAAAGTTTCGTCAATTTTTTAACAAGGTATAGAACGGCAACCAATGAGACAATTCCCACAGCCGCCAGAGATTGGATGTTCTCAGCTTTCAAATAAGTTTGAAGAGGACCCAAAAAATCGTTTCTGAAAGACATGAGAATTAAATAGTTAGTGCATCTAGGGACTTTAATTTAAAAAATATTGTCGTGGGATTAAAGTCGATCTTCTTCAACCAGGATTTGTTTCACCCGGGGTCCGTATTGATTATAAGTTTTTATATACAAATTAATTATTATTTAATGGATAATTTACAAAGGTTATGATTAATATTTGCATCGATATTTGGATCGTTGTTTAAATTCAAATTTGACGCGGAGTGTTCCCGACTTGACGTTATATAACCTATCACCGGGGCTAGAAACTCATTAATTGTTAAATTAAATAAATTACAATTATTTAAATTAGTTTGAACTCATTAATTAAATATTCAGTTTGACTCACTTACTAAAGACATGCATGAGTCTCTCACAAATCCCTATAAAATGGTCATAATCGGACTTTCAGTTTAATATTCGATCGATGTAGATGTAGCAATGGAATTATGAGAATCAACTTACACGGCGCTGGGTATCTCCGGCACTGGCTGAGGATGGCTCTGCGTGAGATATCCCTTCTCCGCGAACTGGACAAAGGCTTCCGGAGTGTACTGCTTGGCCATGTACCTGTACATTTTGCCCTGCCTCAAGCTATAAAGATTAATTCATTAGAAAACATTTTGTAATTTAAACCAGTTAGGAAGTACTCACAAAACAAAAGCAGGGGCTTCCAAGGCACCCAGTCTCTTAGCTGTTGAGATGCCAGACTCCAAGCTGTTCATCCGAGCGATGTTCAGCTTTCGCTTAAGCTTTCCGCCCACGGACTCCCAAACAGCATAGAGTCGCTGACAGACGGTACACTCGGCGGAATAGCTAGAAGTGGGTGTAGGTATAGATACATACTTAGATACATACGCTGCGCTCAGACAACTTCGACCTCAACGCATGACTAATATAGCTTACAAGAAGACAAACCAGTCCCCGGTAGTTGCGCCCGTCGAGGCCTGTGTGAGGTGCTCGAAGTTATCATCGGACAGCTCTTTAACCGCTGGCTCGAGGTTGTCATTGAAAAAGTCGAGGATCTCGTCCTCGTTCACCTCGCCATGATAAAGGATGGGAATTCCGCGTCTGAAGAACACCAGGGCGGGCTCCTTACTGGGATCGTAGATGGACACCAAGTTGCTGTCTACCGACTGTACAACAATGGCGGATAAAATCTCCTTTAGCTGCGGATGTATCTTCGAGACCACATTTTCGTACTCAAAGCAGAGCTTGCAATTGTTTTTGTTTGTGTCTGCAAGTTGTGTATATGTATTAGCCATTAAAAAGCGACCATTACCCGGTGCGTACATATAAAAACATATACATATGTCCACGTAGGCTGGACTTCATATATATGTAATATATTTTATGAACTTACTGAATAAAACCACAACGTTGCTTTCGCCGGTTAGGAGTTGAATCAACTCGGTGTCGTCCACACGTCGCAACTCCTGGGCAGTAACACTACCGAAGCAAAGACCTACGATAGCTATGAATATTAACTGCAGCATTGTGTTGCAGTAACAGGTGTCCCAGGTAAGAGAAATCTGTGAGTTGATCACAAAAAATCTGATCAGACTTAAAATAAGTATGACTGTTTCTTGGCCGCTTAGATATACCAACGGCTTTACTACATACTGAATGAAATTGTTTCTACCACACGCTCCACTCTAAATATACTGCATAAAGACTAGAAGCGGATTTAATAAGCCATTTATATCACTTTAAAACTTTAAAACCGTTATATTTATGTTGTAATTACTTACCATACAACTAAATAAAAGTTTTTATCATAAAAATAAATTTATTTATAAGAATGACTCTAAAGAATAAATAATCAAATCTGGTTGTAATACAAATTTGTTTAAAACTAATTTTGGTTAGGTTCCTCTACGATCTCCTTCCTTCAAAGTTCTCTATCGAATTTATTACAAAATCATACAGATCTTCAATTTGTTGCGCCAATTTATCTGAAAATAAACATATTATTATTTCTCATCAAAGTGGCTTTTTAAGAAAATTTACCCTTATCGGTTTCCACAAATTTGCTTTCCATTCCGTCACTTTCACCGGATCCCGAAGACATCATATCCTCTTTAAAAAGGTTTTTCAGCTTTGGCACTACCAACAGTAAGAAAATCAAGCCAATGAACTTTACAATTTTCTTGAATATCAAAAGCTTTATCAAGATCTTTCCGAGTGTATACAAGCTGATCTTGGACTTTATTTTTTCCAGAAACCAGGAGTCGTGCGAATAGGGCATTGGAGGAGCTGGCTTATAGAAAGGTGGAGGGCCGTACTGAGGATAACCCTGAGGCGGTGCTCCATATTCAGGCGCGGGTGGCAGGTAATTGTTGTTTGGAGGTGGATTATATTGATATCCATTGTTAGGCGGCGGCAGATACTCGGGTGCGGGCGTGGCCGGAGGAAGATAGTTGTTGTTGGGCGGCGGATTATAGTTATAGGATCCACTGTCATTGCCTATATAATTATAAGATATAAATTAAGGCAAGTTAATAAACGAAACATTTAATAGTTTAGGCGAAATAGTAGTCTTGGTTAACGTCCTGTGAATTATAGTTTTAAATTTTTTCTAAGATTTAAATTCTTTGTCTTTTATAGAAACATTATTTATTTTTATTTGAATTTTAAATAAATATATGTTAGTCCATGAACATATTTTCTAATTGGTCCATAGCCCAACGATTTTCAAGATCAAGTTATATGATGTCACACTTTTCTTGTTAAACAATTATTACAACACGTAATCTCCGAAAATTTGATTTTATAAGGTTTTGGGGTGATATATTTGTAGCTGTGTATTCCTTAAATCCTTTTATAAATTCCACGCACCGAAATCCAATGAATTAGAGTTCTGAACATCCCCAGAATAGCTATCTGGCATCGCGACACAAGCACAAATGCAGGAAGTGCATATAAGAACCGAAAGGTATGTATACCGCATTTTGACGATCGCGCTAAGATATGAGTTAAACGGTTTCTAAAAATACAATAAACGGTTTTCGCGCCGTCCCGTGGCTTTATAAATTTTGACCAGAAAATATTTTGTTGCGAAGAAAATATCTGGCAGACGACGGATGTGTAAGTATGTGCAAGTATTTATAACTGCCATTGCGTTTTCCCCGTAGAGTCTTGAATCACTTGTGTATTCTTGCAAGAAATGTGGCTACCGACCGTCGGCTCACGTGTGCTGATCAGTATTCATAGTACGTGCACTGGGTTGGATTGCGTTCGGAGATTTCGAAAGAGAGGTAACAAAAAGTTCAAAAAACTTTCACTAGCCAACTTTCAAAAAGGCTTCATTTAGCTACTGAAGCCTATATAATATCTGTGAATGGGGTTTCGAGTTTTTGTCCACTTTTTTTTGACGGTTTGTCAAAAACTTGTTTTGTAGGAAGAGGCGATTTGCATAACTGACACACATTTTAAACGGCTCATTAAAACACTTAACAGGTGCATTTTAATGTGGTCTATTCATTAATTGATCAATCAAAATCTCCATACTTTTTTTTAATATGTCTATGTATACATACATATGTACATAGGTTTTATAATTGAAGCAATCATTCTGAATTAAACAATTTCTTACAAAATTCAGAATAATCAGAATTTAGGCCATCTAAATAAAGCATAATTTCTTAACGTTCACTTAGTATTAACGTACATATACTTTTAATTTAATTAATGCCTATCAGTTTCTCGAAACAAATAAAATTTGTTGTATGGATTTATGTGTATTACCTTTTTTTTTTAAAGAATAATTCATAATTGTATTCTTCCTAACAAAAAATTGCACATGCATTTTTAGTATAAATATATTATAGGGAGTGAAAACTGTGCCCATAAACCGACTTCCTTTTCCGGATATGCTCATAATATAAACGATTCATATTTTACTTGGTTAATGGGCTACAACATAGCTTGAATTCATAATTCGGAGATGCATTTATTCAAATTTAATTGTAGGAACACTTGACAAATATAACTGTTCCAATAAAGTTTTAAATATAATAAAATTCAAACAACAAACTAAACTGTGTTATACTTTGAGTTACTTATATCTTTTCTTAATTTACAGATATGAATGCGTTTTTAGCCGTTTTCTAGTCCTTAACTATCACTTGACACCTGTAAGTTTATCCCAATTGGGAGACTGGCGCCAAATATTTAAATATCTAATTCGATCCGCAAAAACGCCCATAGAAAAAATACTGAAAAACGCAACAGTATCCTAATTTTAGTCGTCTGGCACCGCCACACTGCGCTTTTGCCAATTAGTATTTACATTTTTCAATTGGAGATAGCTGAGGAAAAGTCAATAAAATTGTTGCATCGCTGGGGAAACAAGAGCAACAAATGGAAGCAGCACAGGAAGACGGACTCAGTACCGATGTATTGCTGGTCACCGCGAACGTGGGCAGCCTATTTGAGGATGTGAGTGCGCGGAGAGGAAGAGGCGTACATGTTTACGTACGGCACATACATACGATGCGTAAATACGCATATTTATGTATGGACCCACTGACATAAATATGTATCTATGTGCCCTGCTTGAAAACAAACTAAACTTGAATCTCTCATAATTGTGTTCTTGCAGCCGGAGAGGCTGCTGCAGCTCTGGCTCCACGAGTTCCTCGCCAAGGTGTCGCATCTCCAGCCCCGATTCCTGGCCCTGCACCTGCAGGAGGTGGGTGGGAAGACGTACGAAAAGTCCATGGAGCACGTCCAGGAGTTCATCAAATGCCTGTGCGATGACCCCGAAATGGGAGCGTACACCTGCGTGCATATCTTCATGGACGAGGACTTCAAATCGGCCGAGCATTTCACGGTGAGTGAAGAATCGTGTTTCTAGGTCACTTAGAAAACACCCAGCGAGTATTTGTGTATCATCAGTTTTAGCATTAAAATAGGCTCTCTTGTGGTATGTTGGTGATTGTTCTAATGGGTCAATCAATAATACCGAAATAGCCAGAGTATGTTAATATAATCGGTCTATCTTATGGGTTTAAATAATGCATGTATCTTTTTCATTCCATATTCGTGGGCCATCAAATCTTTGTTTACACATAAAAAATATTACTATTAAAAGAATGGCATACCTTTTCCTGTTGTTTTTTATTCAAATCTAAATATCTTAGAAATGTTGATATATAGAAAAATCTTGAACCAGATTTCTTATTTAAGTTGTGTGAAAGGAATAAGAGGTGATATTGGGCTCTGTGCAAGCCGAAGCCATTGAAAGCCTCAAATATTGATACATTACGTTTGTAAACTGTTTATAAAAATTTGTGCATTTGGAAATAAAGAATTTTGTTTTTTATTTTTTAATTATATTTTATTATACAATCAAATATTAAAAATTCTGTCTTTTCCTTTATAGGCCTTGGGAAGTCTCTATTTTGTCCATCAAGATGTGGCTTCGTTAAAGTTATGGAATTTCTTAACACACAGCTGGGAAGAAAGTCTATCGGATATTAAAGATAAGCATATCTATTCAGGAAACATAGAAACCATAGCCACCAAAGAGAAATCTAAGTTCCCACAGCATTTCTTTCCGGAGGTGAGCACAACAACAACTACATTTAAGCACAATGTTAATAATATTATTCTTCTCACTTCAGTGCAAATGGTCGCGAAAGGGATTTATGCGAACCCGTTGGGAAATCAATGGGACTGTTATCGATCTAGTCAACATACACTTATTCCATGATGCATCCAATCTAGCTGCTTGTGAAAACTTTCCTTCAGTTTACTGCAAGACCAGGAGAAGAGCTCTAGTTCATACTATTGAAAGGTACATAGTTACCGATAATATTTTAAAAATTATAAATAATTTAATTATACTTCCAAAACAGGTTCCATTTGGACGATCAAAATGGCACTGTGCCATTTTTCCTCTTTGGGGATTTTAATTTTAGATGTGACACCGAAGGGGTTGTGAAAGTAAGTTTTTCATCTTATGCGACGTGAGAAGGAATTAAACCGACTCTTTCTCGATAGGAACTAACTCAAAACTTGACCGCTCACCGCGTTCAAAATATTAAGAATGAGAACGATAAAATCCATTATCGAAACTCAACTGGAGACAACGTACTTACCGTTGGCAAAAAAGAATTTAGCCATGCCGATCATCAGCTTAAGTTTAAAGAAGATTGGGTAAGGATATTAACGCACGTAATAAAATTCGCTAGTCTTATTGTTACCTTCATTTCTAGCTTAAGAAATTTGACAGAGAGCTGGAGCCGCTTAAGGACGTCCTAGTCGAATATCCCATTCAGTTTATACCGTCGTATCCCTTCGAGGAGGATCCCGAAATGCCCACCGACTATATGTCCACCCGCTGTCCGGCCTGGTGCGATCGCATCCTGATGAGTCCCCAAGTCCACGAGATTATACGGAACGATGAGTGGACATACGGAATAATCGGTGAAGGGGTCTGCATGGGCGACCACAAGGTAAAATTATATCTAAATCACGTTTTTTCCTCCATTTGTTCAACTACAGAAGCAATCTAAAAGTACTTACAATTCTCGATTGTCTTCCATTTTGCACCACTTTTGAAAAATATTCTTGCTCCTCGCTCTATTAGAAGCTTTCAATTGTTTCCGAATGTATTACTCGATCCAGGCTGTTTCTAATTCTGCTTCCATTCCTAACAAACTTTGTTTTCCTTCGGCATGGTGTCGCTTAGTCCACGCTTACTATGACCACTCTTTTCTTATGAAACAAGCAACACTTGCCGGCTTTAGCTAAGCATGTTGTAAATATATATAGTAATATATCTCTGAGTAACATCACCTCCTTCTAAGTTATACTGAACGATGAATTGGGAATTTTAGCGTCCAAGCAAGCATTAACTTTTCTTAAAATCTACCATAGCTATGCAAGGATATTTTGAAAGGCTTCGGGGCTTCGAAGTTTGACTACTTTCTACGGTACAAAACCAACTAAGAAATAAATGAAAAGGCTAGGTTTACAATATATTTAAAACCTTCCATCGGTCTAATGATTATTATCTCTTCTTTTTTGTCATGTAGCCTGTTTACTTAACTGTCCGTCTTAAACCAAAAAAAGGTACTTATAGATCTTGTGATTGCAACGACGCTCATACTACTTACGCCAAACCCAACGAAATCTCAACATCACCACCACCACCTCTACCAGTCAAACTGAATTATTATTGTCCCTATTCGAATAAGATCTTTGAGGATATAGCCACCAGTTCCAAGCTGATCAATGAGATGGAAGCCCGCAACATGTACAATTCCCTAAAGATTAGTCATAATGAGGCTGAGGCTGAGACAGCCGCGGAGGCGACCAAAGCGAATTTCCCAAACTTCCCGAATATTAGTATAAACATAATTGACTCCGACAATATCTGTATGTGCCTGTGCGCCCATCTGTCTAGCAATAATCTGCAGTTCGACGATAGTAACAATCGAACCGGCGAGGCCATCTGCCCCATGTGCCGGAACATAATCAAGAGGCAACCTGTTGCCCATCGGTACAAGCTGCTGTCCAAGCGTCTAATGCTGACGCAGGAGATTTTTATTAACCGAATAGACACACAGCATCTCAGCACGGACTCTGAGCGGCTGTACGAGGACCCATACACGCCGGAGAGCACGGAATCGCATTCGCCGTATCCGGAGGTCACGAGCTCGTGCACTTCCACATCGAGCAGTTCTCGCAGTCCCCTCGACCGTAGAATAATGTCGCACGATAGAATATTAGAAAGTAAAGTGGGGGAATCTGAGGAGGCCACCTCGCCGCCCGGTCCAGATGCAGGCAATATCGAAATCAGGGAAAAGCCCTCCCGGGGCACCGTAACACCTGGCCAGCTAAAGTCTCGGCTAGAGACACTGAAGCGCTTGTCCATCAAAGACGAAAACGACGACGGGGATGATGATGATGATGATGATCAGGAGGCGGGTGGAGCGGGTGATGTTGATCCAGTTGACCCCCCAAACGCTGCTACCGCTCCAACGCGCAGTTCCAAGCGCCATTCTAGTGTTATTCCTATGTGTTGTACCATTCACTAATTCCAGTTTGTTGTTATTTTGATTTACATTTCGTTGTTAAGAGTATTAAGTATTCTAAGGCTTGCATTATTTTATATAATTTACTATAGACGAAGTATTCCCGTCTATCTGCATGCACGCAAAGGGCGCGCGTATTTACCAAAAACTTTGCTAGCCAATTTGAAATATTTTTTCTGCGTGCTTTGATTGTTATTTATAAAAATATCTTAATTTATGGAAACCCTCTAATCTCTGCATCTTTTTTAAGTGCAATTTTCTTACAAAATCAGCTGGAAAAAACATTAAAATAATGTTAGGTTGATTTTTATGAGCTTAAACTCTTGTAATGTAAATAGTTGGTAATTGACCGAATCTTATGTTGATAGTGCAAGGGCATTTTAAATACGCACTAGATGCTTTTTAAAAGTAGAAAATCTAGCTGCAATCATCTTAAAAATTTTAACTTTTTTGTTCCTCTGTACCGTAGCAGCCCGTATTAAAATTCTGTTTGAATCTGTGTTTTAATTCTGTATATTGTTTATGTGTTCGTAATTTTTAAGATAAAATAAAATTACGTTTTTTACCTCACAACTTATTTTCTTTTCATTTGTTTCTTATTCTTTTCAAAGTACCTTTCAGTTATAGGTTGTAAGCTATAGTCCCCTATAACCCTGTAATTCTGACCTCTGTTCTTGTTGTAGGCCCTGCTGACCCCATTAGTTGCTCCAAGGTGCCGGAGGGCTTGGCGAATTTGGTAAATGAGTCGAAGAACGACGACAGCCTGTGGATGGAGCAGTCCGTCGTGGACGATTCGCATACCAGCGCCCTGGCCAAATCACGGTATATACTGATGAAGCCGTCAGCATCCACAACAAGCCCCAGGAAGCAGAGCACCGTTGAGGAGGGAGCTGCGGCTTTTACGAACGAGGAATGCAAGGAGGAGGATGCTCTCGAGACCGACAGCGCCATGCTTCTGAAGGAAACAACTGTCTAAGGGGTTGTACGTTTCGGATGGGGGCCCATCAATTAATGCTAAACTGAGCCAATAACTTGTACCGTGTGGTTTTGTGTTTATGTACCTGTTATGTTTAACGCGTCCAATACGAGCTATTTGTATTTAGTTGTCACACCGCCAAGACATTGTTGTGAGAAAAGCTGTCGCAGTAATAAAATATACATACGTGGTAGTTGCATTTATTTCAGAAAAACGCTAAAATCAGAGATGATGAATTTTAAACCAGGCAATGTGCCAATGCACTTCCACGCGCAAAAGGACTACAGCTAAGCGAACACTATCTCTACTCGATGAGTTTTTTGGCTTTGAAATATCTGCGGAGGTACAGCACTTGCCACGTCGCTAGGCCAAGCAGGCAGCACATGCTGAAGATGCTGAAGAACAGGACGCGGCTGTTGGTTTTCTCTATGGATGTAAAAAGGAAAGATATAAGACGGGTCTAGGCTCCTAGTACTCCTCCTCATACCATTGGTGTCGCGCATCTCCTCCTCCCGCTTGCGCATAAGTACGAAATCCCTAACAATGGAGTCGGAGAGGTCTTCCAATCTCTTAAGATCAACTTCAAGGGGCTTCAGCTTGCTGGCCTCGCCAATCTGTGTTTCAAGGAAAATACATTTAGGTTTAAATCTAAAGATGACAAGGACTCAAGGATAAACTCACGCCTTCGTAGCTCTTGGTTTCCACACCCTTCTTGGTGTTCAGCGAAACCTCCTGAGATATTCCGCGTTGATCTGAAAATTAAAGGTAGGGACGTAAGATGCTGATTGGCAGCTTAAAGCCCATGAAACTTACGTGCAGGCACTTTGGAAATGAAGCATATCTCATAGGCGTCGTACACCTCGGACATGAAGCTGAATTTCCCCTTGGAGATGTGCTCCTTCTGCGACAGGATGTGTCCTTTGGTGTCGCGAGCCTGAAACGGCAAAACTCAGAGATTTAACAAACTCTTAAAAAATGCTTAATTGCAGAAACCCACGATGTAGTCGATGATTTGGCCGGGCACGTCAGACACTTCGAATTCGCCCATGACGAGTTGGTTCGCCTGGATGTCCTCCTTGAGGCACTTCTGCGTGTTTGGCGGCAGGTGGAACATGACGCCATGAGTGGACCAGGCGCAGACCATCATCAGGCATAGGAAAAACGCTGCCCTCGCCATTTCTTCAATTTAAATATAGTAAAATCTACGGCTGACAAAGATGAGGTGGCTATTAGAGCTAACACTAGCGATATCAACGATGTTTGCCTCTGATCGGTATCATCGATTGTTATCGGACCCTCGCGTTGCAAGACGGTCACACTGCTTGTGTAATTTATTAAATTCGTTGAAAGTATGCCCTTCGATGTGATGAATTTAGCCGCCTTCCATTAATGAAATATGGAGCTCCACTTTTAATTACATGAACTACAATGATAATAAATAAAGGTAATTTTACTATCAATTATCGAAGTATCGCTATGGTATCAGCGATGCAACTTGCCGGTTATTTTGGTATTAACTGTTGTAAAAATACCACAATTTAAATGTTTTTTTTTTATAAAAATGCTTTAAAATAAAACACAACACCCCGCACACTTAGTTATTGTTAAAAAACAGACAAAAAAAATTACATTCGAAACGGCAGCCGTTATTTGTGTGTTTACAACGTCGCATTCTTTAGTCAGAACGCCGTTGCTGGAAATATGCGGCCTCGGAAGCGATAAAAATTTTATCAGAGTGTGGTGTCAGTTGTATTATTATTTTATCATTATATAATATCAATCATTTAAAATTTCAATATACATATATATATATATATTTTTTTTTTAGATTTTAGCTAGGAAAACTAGCTAAATTAACGTCGTTTGTGGACGCGGCATCACTACTAACATTGCGACTCGCTGCGATACAGTGAAAGAAAAATAATCATTAATATGAAAACTTCCAAATCGTTCTTAAACTTTTTATTAAAATTTTTAGAACTAAAGTTGGAAGGTTTGTTCTTTTTGATTGAAAAACTGTAAGACTATAACGAGGAGTTCCTTTAATGAATTGTTAGAAGGAAATAGTGAGAATTTTAATAATGTAAAATGGAGGGTTTACTTCAAATTAATGGTTGTTTAAAAAAGTTAATGCATTGAATTTACAATTCAATATTTTAGTTGTATTGTTTAAGTGTCCTGAAAAAGTGCCTTTTGTGCCTCATTCACGATTTTCTATTGTAGCAAGCGCCACAATATTGCATTATTGTTAAATTTTTTAAGTTGAAGTTCCCATTATAAATTTTAAACAAAAAACAAAAATTGCTAAAAAAAATATATATTAAAAAGAATACTTAAGAATTAGATTTTAATTTTTAATTGGATCATACTTTCTTGTTTTTTTTTATGCCGATGTTATATTTTGAAACCATCGACTAATATCGACATCAATGTTTTCTGCCCATTTGAATAAGTTTTTCTTTAAAACAACTAAAAATGTAATGAAAACTTTTTATACATTTCTGCACACTCAGGTTTTCATGTATTGTAAATTAGTCTTCACAAAAAAAATCAAATAAAATTATCGCTATTTCGATATTTAGGCAAACAAAAAACCGTGATATAAATATATCATCTTCAGAAAAATATCGATATATTGATATTTTGATATATTATCAGTGTGTGTGGTTCTTGAAGTAAAAAATATATCGGAGTTTATAAAAACTTTTTAGCAACAAACTATACCTGCCTTGTGTTTTTATATCATTTATTTTAAACGGGGTAATTAGGCGAAAGTCAGCGAACCGAATTCCGCCTCGCAAAACTAAGCTATTTCCTATTTGCAGGCAAAAAGTGCAGCAAATGTCAGGCGTGGATCAGGTAATTGTATTTTGCATACACACATATGTACATATGTTCAATTCGATTTAGTCGGGGGGCTGTGCAGGGATATGTTTGTGTACATACATCGGAATGATGTACACATAATAACGAAGACGCTTAAGTAATAAATTAACCTGCTGTGTTTTTGTTTCAGATGAAAATACCAGGAAACACAGGTATATAACCCACCACCACCACCAAAGCCGACGGCGGCCGCGGTCTCCCCCGCCACCGCTACTCCTCTCATAGCCGTTCGCTTTTAATGCGACTTTTTTCTCTGTTTACAATGCTTAAAAATACAGTTAAATCGGTCGAGGAGCGCAATATACCATGGAGTCAGCAAGTCGATGAGGCCTCGTACGAAAATCTGTCTTCTCCCACTCAAGATGAAGTCTCCGCCGGTATGTGAAATAACTCCTTTTACTCAGTAGTTCAACCCTATAGCTAACTTGAACTTAAACTCCCACTCTCCCCCCTCGCAAAAAAAGCCAACGAAAACTCCATGCAATTCCAATATCCGCCGTTTAACTTTAAGGAGAATTGCAGCACTCCATGGAGTAATATGAACAAGGGCCGCAAGATAAACGCCAACCATGGTATGTATAACTGTTTAGCGCCGACCACCAGCAGCAGCAGCAACAGCACCCCGAGTGCATTCGTTCGTTCTCGCTAACTGGTTTTTCGACTCTGGGAACTGGGAACTCTGTATGCATGGGCTGCTTGGTGCGTCGGGAAATCCTCCTATTTGCTTCCGATTGGAGCAATAGTCAATGCGCTAGCGCTAGTTCGCTCTGAATATTTTTCAGAGCCTTGAAAAAGATGGAATTGATCTGGTTTGTGGGAGTTAACAAAAGCTTTAATTTCTGAAATATTAGTTAGTTGGAATTGCATATTTTTTCAAGTCGTTTTCTTTAATTTTAATATTTATTATTTTTGGTTATAAATAGTTTTTTAGTACAAAAAGTAATTTTTGGTGGGTTAAATTTTAAAACTTTCTTTAGTTATGATGCTGAATAATCAAGAAAAAATAATAGAAACCCCAAAGTAAATACTAGAACAACCAATAATTAACGTTGTCCAAAATATATATTTTAATCCTATTTATCAAGGGATTACAGTATTATTTACTATTCGCGAAGTTACTGCACACTAGTATCTATTAAGGTTAAAATATGTTAATGACCAGAAAAGTTCAAATGCTAAAACCGCCAGCCTTACTTTCGCCTTCAGAATATCCTCAGCCCAGTCCTCTTTGGAAATGCTTTGGATGGCCGAAACAATTACCTTCTGGAGGTTCTCGGCCTGTTTCTTGAAGATATAGATTATTTCGTGTGTCGTGGCGTTCGGCTGCTTGGAACACCAGCACTCCATGTTGGTGACCAGTCCCAGGGATGCGAAGAGAATGCCGGCCTCCTTGGCCAAGGTGGCCTCGGGACACAGGGTCATGCTCAAGAGATCAGCTCCCCACTTGCGGTACATGTTATTCTCCGCCATGGTCGAATAACGAGGTCCTTCGATGGTCAGCACTGTACCGGAGGATCGCGTGGGAAACTCTAGCTCCTGGGCGGCGTCCAATAGATGTTTTCGGGTGCGGTCACAAAAAGCAGGGGTCATGGGAACATGGCAGACGCCCAGAGGACTGCCTGCCGCGCCATCATAGAAGGTCTGGGCCCGCCTGGACGTGTGATCTATAAAGTCGTGCGGCACAACCAGCGTTCCCGGTTGTATTGTGTCACGCAGGGAGCTGTAAGTGTTGCTCACCAGAATGTGGGTGCAGCCCATCTTGCGCATAGCCCACACGTTGGCCCGGTAGTTGATATTTGAAGGCATGATATCGTGAAGTCGACCATTCCTCGACAGGAGGCATACATTGACGCCTTCAATTTGGCCATCGATGATCACGTCCGATGGCCTCCCAAACGGCGTGCACACGGCATACTCCATGCGCTCCGTGAGATATATCGGTGTGTCCAGATTGGCCTCTCCAATTATACCGATCTTGACTGGGACGGTGTCCTCATCCTCGCTTTTTGGTGCATCTCCCTCCATCGAAAACGTAAATTTTGACTTGTTTTTTGATCTGATTACCTGAAAATGAAGTAAAGTAAAACACAAACTATGCTCCCATGTGTAGGCTTTGCTAACTTTAGAGACTTGAATTAATGCATTTCTGCCCGCAGATTAAGCAAGTGTCTCTTTTTAAGTTTGATGCAGTGAAATTTTCAAGAAAAGGTCCTCGTGGGTAAGTTAGCCTAAGACTAGTTCAGCAAAGCCTTCAAAGTATATAGATACAATAATCTACATTTTAGTTATATTAAAAACTTTATTACATTGTTCCCATTCATAATTTGGCTCTCTCTTATTAGATTCATATAAAAGACATGGACCTAGTATTCCCAACAACACAAGACGAGACGATCACCAAGTAAATCCTTGGAATTCCAGGAGACCCGTAACACAGGTACATTTTTATTTTTAAGCCCGAGAGAATAATTACCATTATAATATTAGTTCTAGTTATAAAATCTTAAGAAGCAAGTCTAACATTATTATTTATTCTAGACAATTCGAAATGAGAACGATCATCCATCGTCTACAAAACTGGACAACAGGGCCAGCGATGAAGCACAAAATCACGAAGTTGTTGCCGCACCCAAAAAGACAACATGGGCGTCTATTGCCTCTCAACCGGCTAAACTAACATCCAGAGTGAGTAGAACTACTCAACGATATATGTGTAAAAAATCCATATTCTTTTCGATTTAATTAAAATTTGTTCTCTTCTTTTTTTTTATAAAATCGGTATTTACAAAAGTTTTAACAAAGTTTTAAATATAACCGGTAAACAAATATAATAAATATATGTATATCAGATATATATTTCTCGATTATATAATATACAAATTATTAAATGAGATCTTACTATATTGTCAATATATCATATCGATCCTTTCCCTTCGATATTCGTATATCCCTAATTCTTATTCCCGTTTCATTACAGACAGCGTCCTCCACTTCCAACAATAAGAAAAAGGGTCCCGGCATGCCCCCGCCACCAATGGTGCCAGGAAAGCACAACTTAGATGTAAACGTATGGGATTTACCGAATAACAAACCTCCTCCCGTACCCTCTCCCCCGTCGCCCATCGATCTGGCCTACTCTGACTTGAGTTCGGACTTTTCAATCTCGGGAAATAATCATGGTCAGGTACCGCAGCTGGGCGCCCGCACCGAGAAGGTGCACAAGGACACAGAGAACTTCCAAAAGTATGAAAACAAGGGCCTGGGAACCAACATCAATCACAACCACCACAACAACAATAATTTCAACAGAGCGAAGATCTCACCAACGGGTCCGGTTCGGAATCCCAGGAATATGGGATCCGCCCAGCAGCATCACCCAGCCCAGCAGCACCATGCAGCCCCACGTCCAGTGACCAATTTAGGCCCCGGCCCCTTTGGGCCACCCAACAATCAGGTCAGGAGGCATGATGGCACTGGCGGTGCGCCCCATCCAAATCGAAATGCAGAGCGGTCGGGTAACCATTACTCGAGTTTCCGGAGCAACAGTGACTTTGAGAATGCTTCCAAGTTTGAGTACCGGGAGGAGAACAATTCGCGACCGGTGGAAGCAGCGTCCACAACCGAAGAGGTGCCTGTCGATCCACAACTTTTGTTGGACGAATTAAAAGACAAAAACAACTATAATCCGAAGGTTGTGGACTTGAACAAAGCCACTTCAACAAGGTAAATAAGAGGATATAAAGATAAAAAATGGTTCTTTAACTATTTTTTTTCTTGCAGATTTTTTGTCATAAAATCGTATTCCGAAGATGACATCCACCGCAGTATAAAGTATGAGATTTGGTGCTCAACCGACCATGGCAATAAGAGATTGGACGATGCCTTCAAGGAGCGTCACAAAGAGGGCGGCAACATCATGCTGTTTTTTTCGGTGAACGGCTCTGGCCACTTCTGTGGCATGGCACAAATGATGACTGCGGTGGACTACAACTCTACATCCAGTGTTTGGTCGCAGGACAAGTGGAAGGGCAAGTTCAAGGTTAAATGGATATATGTGAAAGATGTGCCTAACGTAAAGCTACGCCACATTCGATTGGAGAACAATGACAATAAGTCGGTGACGAACTCGCGGGACACCCAGGAAGTACCTAACGACAAGGGGATCGAGGTTCTGCAAATATTGCACTCGTACATCCACATAACGTCCATATTTGACGACTTCTCCCACTACGAAAAGAAGCAGGAAGAGGAAGTCTCCTCGAAGCGACCACCCTTGCATGGCCCAGAGGGTAACAGCCAGGCCCAAGCCCCCATTAGCCGCAGCTTTAATCGCCACACGGATGATAAGGAACAACGGGAGCGCGATACCCGCAGCGGAGGCGGCGGAATGTCACAAAAACACTTCAACGCTGGCGGAACAGGCTTCCGTAATCCAGTACATAGAGCCGGAGGAAGCAATTACAGCGAGTATCGTCGAGGCAACGACTATCAGTTCAAGGACAGAGACAGCCTGGACTTTGACAGAGAAAATGACTTTGGAGCCCACTACGGAGGAGCCAATAGCAGGAAGAATGAATATCAGCAGAACAATACCAACAAGAGCCGGTTAAAAACCCGAGATCGTGATTTCAGTACTGAACAAATGAAGATCGATGTACGCTTTCGGGCGGGTCTGTCTACATCTAAGGATTTGCCAAGGGTAAGTCGGCATCCGGAACCTTTGCCTGCCTCCGAATCCCCTTACACATCCGTTTTTATTTTAATTGCAGGACACCGACAAGGATAGGATGCGAAGCAATGAATATTCATAAACTTACCGAGCTGATGATGAGATAGAATTCGTTTTTAATTGATATTGAATGGACTCCCACAATCCGTTGAATTGCTTAGAGCCGTTAAATTTTAATTTTTAGATTTTTTTAACTATTGCGTGTACAAGATAAACCCCGATCGATCGATTCATGAAAAACATACAAACAAAACGAACATGTGTGGGAATTTAGGATTAATGATTAAAATATGATAACATTTTTACGTAATTATTTATTACAATATTTATATAAATCTATTGACGCTCACATTGAACAGTTCATATAAAGATAAAGATCGATTTTGCCGATATACATATACAACATTTATAAACACCAAGGAGTCTGCTTCAGCCATTCCTTGTAGTTGCACTGTAACAATTTATACAACTTATTTGAATCTAAAGTGTACACGACTTATGTATGTATAATATAATTAAAGTAACCAATCCATCATTTACTCATTGACTAAACTACGAGCATCTCTTAATATATAGATCGTTATTTGTAAGAGATTGATTGATCGAAACTCTCCCTCTCCCCACTTTCAAAAAGCTTCAAATAGAGCATTTGAGAATAATACACACGTAAAGCAATAATAATTATGGGCAGAAATACATATTACTTTCACAGCGCTATCCAATAATTATACGTTAGTGGAAGACTGAAACACTATAATAAAAAGAGTAATGTACGTAACAAAACATTTAATCTGACAAATAGAACGAAATCCAATCCGAAGAGTATATTTGCCTACATGCATGAAAATCTTATATATTAAAGTGGCTGGAAGGGCATTTTCGATGTTGCCTGGCTGGTAGTAATAGAATTTCACATCTGGAATGTAATTTCGTAGCTGGATTCTAGATAACTTACTTTCTTTAAGGCCGCATTAATGGGTAACTTTACAGCTTTAATAATAAAATATATGCTGCTGAATTCCAAACTTGACATAAGTACTAATTTAAATCATTTAAACCCAAGTGATTGATTTATGCAATCAAATTTGGCGCTTACGTCGCAAAGCGTGCAGCCCTGTTCATGCGATTATGAGAACCTGGTCACACTGCCTGCCACTTTTGATAGTTGTAAATTTGTTCGATAAAAATCAGGCCAAACATCGACGAAATCGCTTTCTGCGCAGTAGTCGCATTCTCGATGTTTCTGTAAGTTCAAATTCAACACTGCGAGTAAAATAGTAATTGACCTGTTTGCCCGCTTACGCATCTTGTCAGTTCATTTTTTAATGGCAAGAAAATTTCAACAAGCGCCCTGGTAAAAAAAAAACTCCGCCGTTAAATCGACTAATCGCCCTTTTTAAAATATCGATACTGACATCGACGATTTTCCATCTCTAACCATCTATCAGCTTTCAGGTCGAAAATCCAAGAAGTAAATAAATGCACCAGAAAAGGCAGCGCTTTAAATATGAGTCGAAAGGGAACGCGAGATCAAAATGATATATCGCTGATCATTGGGACGCTACCGAAGCGGCTGCAGAACAAAATCGCAGCCAGCTGCTGCAGCCACGTTCCAACGGCGGAGAACGTTGAGAATGCGGAGCCAACGCCGTCGCCAAGGCCAGGTGAGTGTGCTCTATGCTCAGTGTGAGCAAGTGCGTAATATTTAAAATCTCTTGGTTTCACCAGTTGCTATCACCGTTCTGAGCAGTGCGACTGCTGTGAAGCCCAAGGCACCCGTTTTGGTTACCAACGGAGCCGTGGGCGTGAGCGCGGGGCAGTTGCGCGATGGCGGGATTCCGGGTATCCTGCGGGTGGCCACCTCGGTGGCAGACAACGATGGAAATAGTAGTGGTAATGGTAATGGAAGCGTTAGAGGCAATGGAAACGGTAAAAACCACAATGCTCAGCGTAGGGGTCGGAACCATCGCGAAAAGGACAAGGAGCTAGCTCCGGTGTCGCCAGTGACGCGCACACGTTTAACCACCGAGCATCCAGACTGGTTTGAGCCCCTCTTAAGCCTTCCCCAGGCCAAGAATATAGTCCTGTTGTACGACCAACTGATGGTGCTGCAGCAAAGGAACCTCATACTAATCGTAAGATACCCGAACACCTAACCCCCAGGGTGCGCACTCATTGCTCTCTTCCTATAGAACTGGAAGAACTTCTGCGATACGCACGACCAACTGCAGGACGCCTTTAAGCAGCTTGTGCTGGAGCAGCTGAAGTTTGTATGCGAGCACAAGGTGGACGTCTTTTTCTGGAAGCTGCTGTTCTACAATGTGCGCGGTTACCTGAATCGCCAGCAGTCGGACCAGGCGCACGCCCACACGCTTCTGCTGATCGAACAGGCCACCAAGTTCTACCGTATGATGTATGACAAGCTGATAGCCAAGTGTGTGGCATCTTCGCGCAGCGAGAGTGCCGTCAAGGTGGTGGCCCAGCGGCTTCTCATCTGCCTGGGCGATCTGTCGCGTTACCGGGTGAACCATGTCCAGGCAACGGACTATTTGGAGGCGGCCAAATACTATCAAAAGGCCCAGGAGCTTGTGCCTGGAAATGGGGCTCCGTACAACCAGCTGGCGGTTATTTCCATTTATCATGTAAGTGTTGTCTTATCGCACACCCAGTCCCTAAAGTGGCCACGTCATATTTATGGGATTCCCAATTAATATTGCATAGTCACAAGCTCGTATGCCAAGTCACTTGATTCCGTCACAAGAGAAAAGGTCAAGTCGTATATTTTGGGATTTCCCTATGATATTTTTTTAAAAATCTTTAGCTTAATTATAAAAAAGAATCAATGGTGCCTTCCCCTTGCAGCATAAGCGCTTCGATGCCGTTTACTATTATGTGCGAAGTCTATTGACTTCTAATTCGATCCAGACGGCCAAGGAGAGCCTGCTGGATCTGTTTGACGAGATTCGTCGCAAGTACGAAGAAAACGAGATGAAGCAATCTCCAATGCATCAAGCGGCTGTACCGAAAAACCAGAAATCCAAGCAAATGCGGAAGGAAGTGTGGATTCATCCGGATGGCATACGGTGCCTTCATCGCACCGATATCAAGGGTAACAACAGGGGAAAGGGCAACAAGGCCACCTTGGCCGAAGTTAACCGCTACGACGAAATGCCCCCGGAGGAGTTGCTGCCGCGCGTTGTGTCGCTTTATCTGTACTTGATAGGCAAACTCTACACGGGCACAGAGTGAGTATAAAGTCAAATTCTGCGAAAGTGAAAGCGGATAACGATTATGTCACGTCATAACACTCGAATTATTCACAGTGTGGACTCGTTGTACCAGCTTTTGCGAAAGCTACAGATCCAGATGGGGGTCGTGCTTAAGCACAACAACCTGTTTACACGCTCAAAGCTGCTGAAAATCGTGGCACTTAATTTGTTTGTCGTTGAGCACAACAAGCGAAAATGTAAGTATCAACGATAAGGTCTAATCGATGTTGAAGTCAATGTTGTTTTTTTTTATTTTGTTTAACAGCGACACGGCGCGAGATGCGTTATCACAGCTTCAATTTCGCCAACTCATTCTTTGGGCTCATGCTGGAGAAGACGAACCAGTTAATGGCCGGTTTTGTGGAGGACTTTACTAACATCCAGTGCCTTCCCGATGAAGAGTATGCATTTGCTGACCTTGAAATTTCTTTTGTTAATTGAGTCTTTGTCCATATTTTAGTTACACAAACGTCAACACATATCTGCAGTTTGTAAAGGTATATGTGCACTGGCTGAGCATTAATGTGGACTTGTGGGAGCCTGTTAGGTCAGAGGAGTAAGTTCAGTTCTTTCTTTCTTATTTAATCACTGCAAAAGTTTCTAACTAACTTTCCTTGATCCACAGACATTACTTTATCGATTGCTGGTCAGAGCTCTCTACGCTCTTTGAGCATATTGACTGCGTTCTCAGCAAGCAGAAACCGGAGAAGTGTGCCATTCTTTTGGATGAGGATATAGCCCTGAGCGGCTTCAATCCCTTGGGTCGCGATATGACTAAGGATTGCAGCAAGAGTGCACCGGAACGCATTCAGTTCCTCGAACGCCTGCGCAAGATCGCCGAGTTTCAAGAGTGCTATATCCAGCATCAGGAGTCGTTACAGCAACCTCTAGACTCTAGCTTCACCATTGAGGATCTAAACGCAGCCATGAAGAACGCTCTGGATAATTTCGACGCCGAGAGTTGTGGTCTAGCAAGTGCAACTAGGGTGCAGACCCTAGCAGCAGCATCAGGTGTGGTAGTGCAGTGTCCCTCTACCGACGCGGACGTTTCGCAGCTTTGCAAGCTGAAGAAGGAGCTGGAGGCCAAGGCAAAGGCTAGACAGATCTGCAACACCAAGCTGGAGGAGATCCTCAAGTTCGTGGACACTAAGATATACATTGAGGTGCGCCCGCGCTATCTTTTGCCTGACACCAACTGCTTCATCGACTGCTTGGAGGATTTTGAGAAGCTGGCTGCGGAGTTCAAGCGCTACACACTCATCATACCGCTCACAGTGGTCAAGGAACTGGATGGTCTCTCTAAGGGCGTCAAGCTGGATTCCTATTGCAGCTCTAAGCAGACGCAGCGCATTCACCACTTTGATGAGGTGTCGTCGCGAGCTAAGAAATCGTTAGAGTTCATCAAGTCGGCCAAGAGTAATGTGAAGTAAGTAACTGATAACTGAAATACTGATTAGTAATTGCGATTAGCTAATGTAGTAATCTGGATAGGGCAATGTTTTGCCTTTAATGTGAGCCTTGGGTTTGAGATAATACCTATTGAACTTTGTACCCCTTTTTAGATGTGCTACCACAAAGGGCTCGTTTGTCAATGCTTCAGTGTTTGCCTTGGTCGAGGAAGAGTATCTCTCAAACGACGACAAAATTCTGGCCACGGCCGTGTCTGTTTCTAAAACGGCAAAATCGGAACAATGCAGAGGTGAGTTCTCTCGGTTTTTATAAATTATTGAATTAACTGAAACTATTATTTTCAGATGGCAAATGTTTCATTCAAACCGAACTGGTTCTCATCACCACCGATCGCAATCTTCGAGTCAAGGCCCTGGCTCGCAACTTGGCAGTAAGCGCTCTGGATGAGTTCCTGCAGTGGGCCAAGGATTGCCGCGATTCAACCTGAGAATTCCTAAAATTCTCGACAGACCCGGCTGACAATGAAAATGCGCCCCGCCACCCGTAACCAAGGTGGTGGTGGTGGTGGTGTGTGAGAGAAACTCATGCTATTATATTACCTACATTATACACAAATGACAATGTATATCGGATACGACAGTAGCAGATGCCAAGGCAAACGCTGGCCGCGAATACTTACACGACGCGGATTCCTGAGGACCACAAAAGGGGTATTCAGAGTGGTTTTTCCCGGGTCATCGACTCCCGTTGGGTTCCACACTTTGCATTTTTCGGACCCTTCTCATTTCTTCAAATACAAAATGTACTTTTTGTGATCTTCTGAAACAAAATTAAATCTTCATTGTTATTCAATGGCTTTTGGTTTCATTATGCGGAAATAAGAGACGTTCTTCTTCAAATGAATTATACTGGGACATATTTATTGCATCAGTGTTTAGTTTATTTGAAACTAGTTAAACGTGTGTTTGTGTGTATACTTTATAGATATAGATTGTGTTGCTTTGCACTTGGTATCCTAAATATGCTCTCTTTGATGTAGAAATATAAAATCTATGCAGTATATGCAAATCTAACAATCACATTCGATTAAAATCTAACATTACAAGCGACAGGATAAAACAGACAATCAGCTGGCCGAAGCGCTTATATAATTATTGAAACAACAACAACAACTGCAGTTGGCTGATTGATCATTCCATTGATTTCGGCACTGAGGCATTATATGCCCCTGCCCGCCTTGTTATCTAGTGATTTTTCAAATCGAATATTTCACGCAGTAATGGCTCCACCTGGGATGGGTTAACATTCAAATAGACATTAATTATGAACTTATTCAGACGCTCCACATCTGAAATCTTTTGGATTAGCTTGATAAACGCGTTTCTCGCCTCACAGCCAGAGTAAACACTCTCCAGATATCTTCGCAGAAGATAATAATAGGAATTCTATAATTAAAAAAGATTAATTAATAATTATGTTAGTCAGAATAATAGGCGAATATTAAGAAAGTCACAAAGGGCTAACCTGCTTACTAAACACTCACCTGTTCCAATCTAATCACGTCTTTATGTATCACTCGCGATCGAGCCGAGGTAAAGAGGACAATGGCGCACATAATCAGTATAATGTTTTCGTCCATTCGCCACTTTTCATCGAAGGTAGTGATGAACTTTTGGTGCTCCTCGTAGATATTACCCTCGGCGAATTTGAGCAGGTCAGTGCGTATGTTGCCCATGTTTTCTTTGGTGTGGGGAACCTGTAAGAATCAGATCAGGATCAGTATCAAGTGAACAATTATAAGAACCATGTAACCCTCACCTTCCAGGCAGCGCGATCATCGTCGTAAATCATCGCCGAACGCATTATCATCATTTCTGTGCAGCCGCCTTTGAGAAGGGCCACCTGGTCCTCCTGGCACATGTCACGGAATGCTGTTATCTTTTTGGCCATCTTGATAAGCCGCTTGATGGCCACCGCCGTTAGATTGATCAGCTGCAATAGCTTCGGGTTGTGGCGAGTGTCGTCGGGCTGGTTGACATAACAAATAAAAACAAATCGAAACAGAACGCACAGGTGGCCATTATTATCAGTTATTTATACATAATCGTAAAGGCTTCTCCCTGGAAGGTGACTCAACCGGGCTGTTGAGCACTCTTCTGCTTATCGTAGAACCCAAACACCTGGCTGCTCCACATTTCGTCAAAAATTGTATCGTTTTTCCCAATTAACAATACTGGAAATGTGCTAATTGCGATGAGGCGCTAACGGCAAACAGTCTAAGCGACAATAAACGGCCAAATCGACGCTGTGGGCTCTCATGAGCGCCTGCTGTCGCACTTGATAATGGTTGATAATGTCACTATTGGTCTGATAAAGCCACTGTCTGCCCTGCTCTTGGCAGACCGACCCCACCAGACAGACGGATTGCTCACAGTTAGGGTGGCTCGTTTTATGGCAATATGCATTCGCGGAATCAGTGATTCACTCATGTTTGGACAATTTAGCCGTGCGAGGCGAAGAGGTCTAATAGCAATTGTTGACACTTGGCCGAAACTATGATAAAAAGGTTGTGGTTCTTTTTTCCAGTTTGCTCATGAAAACTAGTATCTTTTTAAAAAGTGAAATATTCAAATATTATTTCGACTATTAAGGCTTTCTTGGAAAACAAATATTTAGGCTCTACTTAGGATGGGAAATGGTTTGCAATATCATTAACCAAACGGTAGAAAAGTCGTACAGGTGTTTAAAGAATTTAAATTACTAAATCCTAACCAATTCAAACCATAATCAGACATTTTGTTATTTGAAAAACATTGTACATATAGCCGTCCATTCAATTCACATTTCTCCAGAAACTGGCGCTTAAAAAGTTTCCTAATATTTCTCCTTCACATCCTATAAGCCCTTGAATCCGAGCCACCCCATTGAAAAGTGTGTGTTTACATTTGGGAGCACTTGAGTGCTGGGAGCACAGAAACTGGCTGGTGGCGGAGTCTTGGCCCATGGGCCATCTCTGCAATACGCACTGAATCACTAACTCGCGGCTGCCAGGTGCCGTCTATATCGCCGCTGGCACAACGCGATTAGATAAGCCAAGCGCGGTGCTGGAGCGCTATAAATGAAAGAACGAAAGGCTAATGCCAGAGGGTAATTTTTTACCTTAATGCGATCGTCGCCCATCATCAGGGCACTGAGATCCTCGTCCACAGGATCGTAAAGAGCCTCGCTGGCCATACGCAGTTCCCGCAGCTTCATTTGCTCGGCCTCGTTCAGTTCGCGATCCAATTGCACGCTGGAGGGAGCGCAGATGGGTTGTTGTAGGTGCTGCTGCTGGCTGCTATTTCCGGCGGTGTTACAGCCACCGTAAGAGGAGCGGCCGGCACCGCCCAGGTGGGACATCTCCTCCTTGACCCGCGACGCTGCGTGCTGAATGCTATTAAAGGCCTGGTACTCGATGCGAATCACCTCGGACAGCACAGACTCGATCGAATTGATGCTAAAGTCGCTGTCCAGACTGGGCTCGTCGTTGTAGTTGGTCTGCATGAAGGTCTTCAGGTCGAAGTCTGGCGAATTGGCAATGTAGGCCAAGGGATGGCTGCTCGAGGTACTGGGCTGATCCTCGGCGCCGGGCGAGTGGAACTGCAAGTCCACTGCGACGCCATGCGGCGAAATTGGGGGACTTCCACTGCCCAGCATGCTCTGTATAACGGTATCCACCCGCTCCGCCGGCGGAGGAGGCTTTGTTGCCGTCGGGTCCTTGTCCAGAAATGGCTTGCGGTCTGTATGCTGGGCTGTGCTTGCCCCGCCGCCGCTTAGAATGCGGTTGAGGATGCGCAGCGCTTCCGCCGGGGTGTTCATGAATTTGTTCATTATATCAATGGCATCCTCCGGGGAGTGCATCAGATTCTGCATGAACTCCACCACGTCCGCCGGCGAGTCGACGATCTTCGAGATAATCTCCACACCGTCCGTGGGCGAGCTCATGAACTTTGTGAATACTGTCAGAGCGTTGAAGGGCGAGTTCATGAACTTGCTGATGATCTTCAGAGCGTCACCTGCAACGAGTGAGTTAGGGGGAGGGGTCACGGGTTAGCGGAGAAGGCTACTGCCAGTTATTAGCGCTAGACACCCACCTGGGTAGTCGATCAAGTGCGATACCAACCGCAGGGCGTCCTTCTGTGAGCTGATGACCTTCTCCATCACGGAAATAGCCTCCTTCTGGGTGCGCATCAGCCGGTTAATGGCCTGCGAGGCCCGATCCGGGTCAGATACGATCTGGTCCACGATTTTCTCGGCCGTCATTTGCAGCGGGTTGACCTGAGCTCCCGTTGCGCTGGCCGTGCAGCCGTTGGCGCCGCTGTCCGCCGAGCCGCAGCTCTGTGAGTCCTGTGAGCCGGAGTATAGCTCCAAGTTACTGCTGCTGCTGTCCGCTGGCGCCTTATTGTCGTTGCCTCCGCCGCCGGCAGCATCATCTTCGGGGTCACCCCCATCAGTGCCGTTCTCCATCATGCGTCGTTTGGCCCGGTTCGTCTCGATCTTGCGCCGCTTGATCAGCTTGTCCTCCTCGGACATGATGTTCTCGCTTTTCATTCCGATATCCAGGCACTTCCGCAGGCGGCATTTTTGGCAGAAGCGGCGCGTCACCACGGTGATGTCGCAGTTCTGGTTAAAGGGGCAGGAGAACTGCTTCTTGGCCAGAGCATTGCGCCGGAAAAAAGCCTTGCAGCTCTCGCAGGTCACAGCGTTAAAGTTGTACCCCAGCGCCTTGTCGCCGCACACCGCGCAGTTTTTCGGCGACATGACGACGGAGCCGGAATGGTTGGCAGCTCTCAATTAGGGCCCACTCTGATTGATTTTTTAATTGCCCTCCGCTGGGGCTCTGGGGGCAGTCGGTGGGGCTGGGAGGCACAACTGGGGGTGGTAGTGGTGGGTGTGATGTGATGTTGGGCAGGAACTCCGCGTTTCAAAACAAGTGTTGGCATCTAGCGGGTCGCGCGCGCGACAGCATAGTAGTTGAACCCACACGTCAGACGGAGTAATTGCTCATATTGCCCTCAGCACCAGAATTCGGCAGGTCGCGTTATCACCACATATTTTAATGAATTAAAATCCGTCCGAATTCCAATAACAACAAGTCGTGAGCAGTGATGCCAATTCGGCCTTTTTCCGGACAGATCTGTCATGTTTTTAACTGCTTCATCCGGAAGAAATGTCAAACATCCCTATTTTAATTTTTTCTCTCCGGACAAATTTTAGACTAAATTTATAATATTTTATATAATTTCAAATTGATTTTTTACAGTGATTTGACATTTTATGCAAACTGTTATAGATTTCGTTTAAAGTCGTAATATCTTAACACTTGTCCAAATTTACTAGTCTAAAAATGCCAAATACCTCGAGCACTACGCAGGAAAACAAAATATGTTTTTAACCTGTGAAGCTAAGCGAAGTTTCTAGACAGGAAGCGGCGCTGGCAATATTTGTAGACCAACGCTGTGCGATCGAGCCGGTGGACCATTTAACTGACCTTTGCAAAAACCCATTTTGGCGCAATATCTTTAAAGTTGCACAGAACCAAAAGCACAAGTTTAATAAAAAGTTGTTGATGAGACATTAAAGCAATGTTAGACTGAATAAAAATGAAAAAATGTGTCCTTTTTAAAATTGTTCAGCCTTTTTCCCTGTCGTTTCTTTTTTTTTGTCAAAGCTGTCTGCGAAAAAATATTGGCATCACTGGTCGTGAGCAGTCTGAAAATATATACGATGTATCGCACAATTGAAAAATCGATTCATCGATTACATTTCCAGCTCTATCATACGATATATTATTATTAATTTCTTTCGTCAAATTAAAATTAATTGATCAAGTAAAATGAACCGAGTGAAGACGGCCCAGTCCAAGACCGGCGAAATCATCGCCTACAGCGAGGGCGCCATCCGGAACAACATATCTGCCGTGGAGTACTGCAGGACGTCGATGGCCGCCATCTCGGGCTGTGCTGCGGGTAATTGGCACTAATTTTCAGTCGCTCTGCTACAAAAGTAACACATTTAAACCTATTTTAGGAATCCTGGGCCTGAGCGGCACTTTGGGTTTCCTCTTCTACTTCCTGTCCGTGTTCGTGCTCTGGATCCTGGTGCTGCTGAAGTCGGGCACCCAGTGGCGCAAGTTCTTTATTAACCGCAGCAACCTGCTGACCAACCAGTTCATGGGCGGCCTTTGCACCTACGTTTTATTCTGGACATTCCTTTACGGCATGGTGCACGTGTATTAGCCCACTTATAATTAGCAATATAGCGAAATAAACATAGGATTGGACTAGGCAAACGTTGGATCTTTAGTTAAGCACAACCCCTCAGGTTTGTACGGCCGAGGCAGCCGCCGCCGTGCCGGAGCAGTCGCACCACGGCGTTTTATTCACATCACAATCGAGCATTATGTTGAGGATGGTCACATCCACTCCGTCTATGGCCAGTTCGTGGACCTTTAGAATTTTGTAATTGACGTTGTCCAGGCCAGTCTTGTGGTCTCTCTTGCGGGTCATCTCCTTCTGGTTGAAGCACTTCTGCGTGTCCCGTTTCCGGTGATGGCGGTTGTGGATATGGCTGGGGAATCAATAATGTTAAAACGTTCCCTAAGATCGAAAGCGACACCCACCTAAATGTATCGTTTGTGCCAGTCTTGATGTTCTGCGGTCGCGTCACCTGCAACCCCGCATCTCGGATGCGCACAAAGAACTCGTCGTCCTCCAGGCCCCAGCCCCAGTACTGGTTGGACATGCCGTTCATCTGCTGGAAGTGCTCGCGCCGCAACAGCAGGATGCCGCCCACGAAGTTGTCGTAGTGGTACTTGGGATGCAGTTTGGGTCCGGCAATGTGCAGCGGGCCCAAGTCACTGGGGTACTCGTAGCGCAGCTGGTCGTTGAGTGGCAACAGGTCTACATCGTGCATGGCGATGTAGTCGTAAACGTTGCTGGCGAAGTGGAAGCCCACGTTGATCAGCGAAGCCCGGTTGAAACGGAACCGGTCCACCTGATTGAGCACAAATATGTGGTGCGCCACGTTCTGGCGCTGTAGAAAGCTTGTCATGTGGGGCACGAACTGGAGCAGCTCCTCAAAACGATCCCGGAATGGCACCAGCAGGGCCATTTTGTGCGCGGCGGCTTTGTGTTCATGTGGCTGCTTCTCCACCGCGGACGTCTTCTCCATCACTCCTCCGCCCATCTTGGCCAGCGGGTTGGACAGCGGGCAGATGCAGTCTATAAAAAGAGCGTTTTAGGTCAGTATTTATAGAAGGTTCCTCCTCCTCCCACACGAACCGGAGCTGAGGGGCATGAAGCTGAGCACTCCAATGCCGCCCAGGCAGAAGCACAGCCCGCAGACAAAGAGCCAGTTGATGGTGGAGATGTTCACCATTTGGGCGCTTATCGTTTGAGGTCGGGTCAATCGTAGGAACTGTCAGAATCCATAGGGGAAAAATAAAATATTTGGTTTGATGGCCGGGCTAGCAGTGTGCCCGCCTAATTTTTCGTCCTCAATGCTGAAATTCTTCATACAAAAACACATTTTACCCTCCACGGTCGCACTCAAATGGCCTAATTTACTTAAAATACCGGAAGTCAGATCTCCGAAAAAAAACGTTAGTTTTATTCATATTTAATAGAGTTTTAACATGTACAACTAAGTGGAGGATAGATACACTTTTTAATCTAATTAAAGAGATATGATACATTTGAGTGTTTCTGTGTTCGTTTTCGAGTTTGGTTAAAGGCGGTACAATTAGACCTCAGGCTCCGCGCTGCGTCCGAAAAGCGTACATGTATAATCTCCTCTTGTAGATTGGGCGGATCAGTTCGTTTCACGGAACACAATAGATCGATTTACAGGAAGTACGGTGTCGTGTTCTGCTTGGGTATCACCCGTTCGGTATCCGGCACCGCCACAAAGATCTTCGTCTGCCGCTGTTGAGCCGTATCGAAGCTTAGGATTGCCGCCACGTTTCCGCAACGATAGCAATAGTTGGGCGCAGACCACACAGTCACCAGCTTGCCCTCGAACATATACTTGATGCCCTCGTTGACCAGTTGATGGGCACGGCAGATCAAATCCAGATTATTGATCGCCATAAAGTCCTTGGTCACGTTGTGACCGAACAGCCAGCCAGCGCCGCGCGGGCTCTGGCCCCAATACTCCATATCCTCGGGGTCGGACCAAACCAGGTCGCAGAAGGCGCCCTTGTACGGTATCTCGCCATTCCGTTCGATTGTTCGGATTTGATCCAAGGTGATGATCTCTGGACTCAGGCCGCCGTGCACGCACAGAATCTCCTCATCGATGATGGCAGCAATGGTAAGTAGATCAAAGACCTTGCAGCAATACTTCCAACCATTGGCATTTCCGTACTTGCTGAAGCATTCGTCGAAGAAGCCATAGACCTTGGTGATCTGTCGCGTCTCGTGGTTGCCGCGCAACAGCGTTATCCGGTTGGGGTAGCGCGCCTTGAGGGTCAGCAAGCGGGTGAACGTTTCCAGCGAGTAGTAGCCACGATCGACAAAGTCGCCCATAAATATGTAGTTGGTGTCCGGCACCTGGCCGCCTGTCCGAAACAGCTGCTCCAGGTCGTAGAACTGGCCATGGATGTCGCCACAGACGGTGACCGGCGTGCTGACAGGCAGAATGTTTGACTCCTCCACCAGTATGTCACACACCATTTCGCACAGTTTCTTCAACTGGTTCTCTGGCAGGTACTTGCACTCCTTCACCGTCTCAATCCACTGGTCCACATCGCCCATATTGCCGGTTCTCTTTTCCAAACAAAATCTGCGAAATTTGTGTTGTTTTCTTATTGAGAGGTACCGTAGGGGGTTTGCGCAAAATGGATTTGTCTTTCGAAAATACTAGATGCCTACGGTATTTTTATTAGACATCTGTTGAGTGGTCATACTGACCCTGCTCTTATCAGAAGCCGGCGAATTATCGAATTAGTTAATTATTTCGTCGTGAAATTAATAATTATTATTAAATAAAACCAGTTATTGCCTCACACAATGAGGTGGCAAGGGCTATCCTTCACCTGGTTCCTGCTCCTTGATCTTTACCTGCTGCAGGTCTCCGCCAACCAAGTGGGAATCCCCGAAAGCCTGGAAGACAACAAAGAATGGCCTTTGTTCGAGTATGGAGAGATTAGGAAGCCGACGCCCACCAAGGGACTTCTGTATCCCCGGGAGTCGGAGACGCGTGAGGTGCGCAGCCTGGACGGGATGTGGCGGCTGGTTAGGAGTAACCCAAAGGATCCGCTCCAGGGCGTTCGCGAAAAGTGGTTTGCCAACAGTCTGAGGATGAGCGGACGGAAAGTGATACCCATGCCTGTACCCGCCTCCTACAATGATATTGCCACAACGGACAGCCTGAGGGATCATGTGGGCACCGTTTGGTACGAGAGGACCTTTTTTGTTCCCCGCCTTTGGCAGGATAGCGTCCGCACCTGGTTACGTTTCGGCAGCGTTCACTACTCGGCCGAGGTGTGGATCAACGGCAAGAACGCCACCAGCCACTCCATCGGCCACTTGCCCTTCGAGGCCGACATATCCGGACTGCTGGACTTTGGCGGCGAGAACCGGGTCACGGTAATGTGCGACAATCGGCTGGGCAACCGCACCATTCCCCAGGGATCCGTTTATCAGACAGACACCGACAAAGGCACTGTGCCGATCCAAAGTTACTCCTTTGACTTCTTCAACTACGCGGGCATCCACAGGAGTGTGCAGCTGTACACGACACCGTTGCTCCACATCAGCGACTTGGAGGTGAGCACCCAGTACAGCAGCGACGGAATGGGTCGCATAGACTACCGTCTGTGGGTGGACGCAAGTCAGGCGGCGGAGGATCATCAAATCTTACCCACAAATCTCAGGGCTATACTAAGAGACCGGGATGGCTTGGTCGTTGCCCAGCAGATCAATCGAGCAGTTTACCACGGCTCCCTGCTTGTGGTCAGTGCCAAGCCCTGGTGGCCCTACCTTATGAACCCCGATCCTGGCTACCTATATAGTCTGGAGTTTGAGTTATACGTTGCCAGCAATAAGGAGGGCAGTGAACTGCAGGATGCCTATCGCTTGCCAGTGGGTATTCGTACTCTGAGCTGGAGCAATCAGAGCCTTCTTCTCAATGGAGTACCGCTTTACCTGCGGGGATTTGGCCGCCACGAGGACTCTGATGTTGGTTTGGAGAGGGAAATCACTACCAAGATGGTTTATTAAAGTTTCACCCACCTTAGATACGAGGCAAGGGTCTGGATAATGCGCTTTTGGCCCGCGACTTCAACCTGCTGAAGTGGATCGGAGCGAATGCCTATCGCACCTCCCACTACCCCTACTCCGAGGAGTCCATGCAGTTCGCCGACGAGCAGGGCATCATGATCATCGACGAGTGTCCTGCTGTTAACATCGACATATTTGAGCCGCAACTATTGGAGCAACACATGTCATCGCTGGAGCAGCTCATTCACAGGGACAAAAACCACCCGAGCGTCATCGCCTGGTCGGTTGCAAATGAGCCGCGATCCTCCAAGCAGGGAGCGCTCAAATATTTCGAGTGGGTATTACCTTCTGCAGATCCCCTACGGGCTACCCTAATCGAGCAATCTGCAGGGCCTTGGTGAACTACACTAGGAGCATTGCCCAGGGACGTCCTCTAACGGCCGCCATAAATGCCAGTCCCTCGACCTGCCACTTGGCTCAGTTCCTGGACATCGTGGGGTTCAATAGGTACAACTCGTGGTACCAGAATTCGGGACGCACGGACATGATTGTGGACCTGCTGACCAAAGAGGCCCAGAGTTGGCGAGACAAGTTCGGAAAGCCGGTTATTCAGTTCGAGTATGGCGGAGACACCATGGAAGGCATGCATTCGGTAAGTAGTTTGATTTGGCCAGTTTCTAGGTTTCTTCTAATTTCTTGAAGCTGCCGGCCTTTATTTGGTCCGAGGAGTACCAGGTGCAGCTATTCTCCAAGCACTTTAGGGCCTTCGACGAGCTTCGCGAAAATCAGTGGTTCATAGGAGAGTTTGTGTGGAACTTTGCCGATTTCCGGACGGCACAGAGTGGGTTTTTTAGCTTTAACTTTATGATATGTATTTGATATTATAATGTTTGTATTAAATTCAGCCATAACACGCGTTGGAGGCAACAAAAAGGGTGTCTTCACCAGAAACCGACAGCCCAAGGAGGTGGCTCACATCCTCAGGAAGCGTTACTTTGCCCTCGCCCATGAGTTGGATCGTTGCACGCTACCCGAAGACCTAACCGTATACATTGCCAGGCAGTCCATTTACAGCCGCCACAACGAGCTTTAGGGATTTGTGATATTGATCCTATTCCTGTACCGAAGTGATTTGACTAGCTTTAGCTATAGCTTAGATGAAGCAGTATCCTGAAGGTATTAACCCAAAAAAAAAAACTATCTTGTAATTGAACAAAAGATCATAAATAATAAAACCCTAACTTAATGGACAATCAAATAGTAACACGAGTTTTATGAGGTATTTTAGATTCTAGTTTTAAATTCTTGTCCAAAACCTATTTACGTTTCCATTAATTTCTTGCATTGCATTGATTTCCCTTCCTAAATTACCAATTTTATCACTTTATTTATTGTGTTACATTATCCATAAATTAAATATCATTATAAAAATAATACCACAGGGAATTTACATTTCAATAAAAAGCGTTGTATTTATTTATTAGATTACAAAGAAAAGCTTGCATATAAATTATGATAAGGTATGGAAACACAAGAGCTGTTCTTAAAAGACATATCAAATAAATAAGATCTAAATTAAAATTTATTTATTTATTTTTATAATTAAATACTTAGGCTACAACTATATTTAGAGATTATATAAATCTAATTGATGTTCGTATTCGTTCGGATAACGGCGCGCTAATTGCTAAGGCTCAAGTGACCGAAAGTCCTGGACGGGATCCTCGTTAAGTGTCGTCGTCCACCAGCGCGGCAGCTGGCGGTGGTTAAAAAAAATAGTTTACAAAGGTAACTTCTATATAGATGCTTCGATCCGATCGGTCCGGTTTTCGGTCAGTCGAGCAGTAGCCCTCGCCGACAGACAGTGTGTGTGCGTTCCGTATTTAGTGTTTCCGTTGTTTCAGTTGATCTAAAAATTCTATGTAGACTACGGTTCTGCCCCTACTCGGGAGCACCTGCCACCAGGAGGTGCAGGTGCCGGTGCCACCGGGGGCGAAGTACAAATTCAATCCGTTAAAACTATGCAATTCGCGGTCTCGTTTTGTAAAATTGCTATAAAAACTAGTTCGTTCGTTTCTCCACTCTACACGTACACGTACACGTATTGTATATAAAAGTATAAAAGCTTGGAATAGTTCATATAGAAGATACAGTTTCTCAACTCAACTCAATTCAACTGGGCCGATCGATCGCCATATGCCATACATATGCGATATATAGACCGATCGATCGGGTTGTGCGCGTGTTACAGGCGGAGGATTCCGTTGCTCTTGCAACAAAAGAAGACTAGAAGCAACAATTATACACAAAAATAATAATGTTTGTAAAAATAAGGTGACTAAAATACTATAAAAGCGCATTTGGAGAAGAGTGAGCCGCCGGACAGGGATACGGACTGGGGCAAAGGATATAGAATTGAGTCCGGTCCGGTCCGGCGGCCGAAAGCCGTGGCTTCGTAACGCCATTGATTGCGTGTGTCCGGGTCCGGAATATAGCAATAGCTTTTCGTGTGCTGAGAGTCTCCTGAAAGCGATTGTGTATGGCGGCGGGCGGGCGGTCACAATGAACGACCTTACAAGGCACGCGCTGTACTGTACTGGTCACTGGTCACCACTCTCCACTCTCTCCACATCCTTCGTGACAAATAAGTAATCCTTTAAGTGAGCGCGTCTAAATTAATTGCACCTATACTATGTATACAGTACAATATCACTGGTTGCTTCGTCACCGTAACCTAATCCGAAACAAGTGGGCGTAATCCAATTAAAAGAGTGCGAATGTGTCGGCAAACCCAAATTAACACTATTGCGTTCTGAAGGTTGTAGGTGGTGGTTGGTTACTGGTTCCTGGTACTTTCCTATTTTCTGCTTTTGGCACCTATTTCGAGTCTGATTTCCGGTACCGGTTACTGATTGGGAGGGGTTTCTAGGTGTGGTTCCTATTACTATTGCTAGTTGGCGAGTGGTGCAATCTGGGCTGGTTGGTTCGTCGGTTCGTGATTGTTGTCTGCAGTGCTTAAGAATTAGTTAAATTATATTTAGTGAGCATGGCTGGTGGTTCATCTCTTGCGTCCCGACACCACGGCGGCCATCACCTGCTGCATGGTGGGCTCGGGCACACATTGCTGGGGATCGCACTTCATCTTGCCGTCGCCGCCGCAACTGTAATGAGATCAGTATATTTATTAATGGGAAATCGTTTGAAAGACTTTCATAAACTTACGTGCAGCTGATGCAGGGTCCGCTCGTGGACTCGATCTGCTCGCCGACGCGGTAGGATCGGCCGTTAATCAGGCAGCCGGTGTGCTTCACCGCCTCGCCGTGCGAGTAGTGGAGGAAGTGGGGCGGCAGGGTGGTGCTGGTGGTCGTGGTGCTCGTGGTGATGTTCAGCACGGCGGCCATTGACACGGGGCACTCGTAGCGCGGGCAGCAGAAGCCGGAGATGGGCTCCTCGTGGCAGCCAGCGATCGGTGGCGGGCACGACTGCTGCAGGCAGATGATGTCGCTTCGGAAGCAGAAGCAGAAGTCGCAAGGATCGTCGCGCGGTATCTGCTGGGCGGACACGTACAGTTTGCCGGCGTAGCGGCAGGTACCGGGTCCGAAGACCTCCTCCTCGTCGTACTCGTCCTCGTACTCGGGGGCGTGAGCGTAGGGAGGCGGAGTGATGATGCTAGCCTCCGTCGTCGTCGACGAAGCAGCGGTGACTGGAGCCTCGGTGCTTGTGCTTGTGCTTGCGCGGACTGTGGTAATCTCTTCATCCTCCTCTCCGACGCGGTCATCAATAGCTGGCGCCTTGGTGGAACTGCTGGGCAGGTGGGCGAAGAGTGGGTGCACTGTGGTGACGACCTCAGCGTCCTGGGCTCCAGGAGCAGCTGTCGGCGCAGGAATCTCCGATACCACGGCTGGCACTTCGGGCTCGTCCTCAGTCTCCTTGCTCTCATCCTCCTTGTCAGTTGCTTCTGTGACTAGAGCATGCTCCTTCTCGGACTCCACGGACTCCTCTCCCTCCTCGGTGGAATCCAAGCTGGGCTTCACGACTGGTTCCGGAGTGGTCTTCTCATCAACCTGTTGTGGCTGCTCTGTGGAGGCATCCTTCTCGGGCACATCCTTATCCAGCTCAGGAGCTGCAGTTTCTGGCACAATCTCTGGCTCGGTGACTGGGGATTCCGATGGGACAGCCAGAGCTGGAGTGTGTGGCTTCAGTTTGGCACCAGCTGGAGCCTTGTCAGTGGTATCCTCAGCATCATCGACAGCCGGTTCGGTGCTCTCCTCGCCGACATCGTCGGATATAGGTTCTCTGCTGGGCTCAGGAACAATTGGAGCAATAGTAGTCGAAACCTGGTCGGTATCTTGAGGAGCACCGGTGACGGGGATCTCATCCTGGGGAGATGCGGTAACTGGAGACTTATCATCATCCAGAGGAGTAGCGGTAACTGGAGTCTTCTCATCATCCAGAGGACTCTTATCGTCATCCGAAGGAGCCACTGTTGCTGGGATCTCATCAGCATCTTGGGGAGATGCTGTGACTGGGGTCTTATCAGCATCCTGAGGAGCTTCAGAGACCGGAGTCTTAGTCTTATCAGCATCCTGAGCAGCTTCAGTGGCCGAAATCTTGTCAGTATCCTGGGGCGACACGGTAACTGGAGTCTGGTCAGCTTCCTGAGGAGACACAGTAACTGGGGTCTTGACCGCATCCTGAGGAGCTTCAGAGGCTGGAGCCTTATCAGCATCCTGAGGAGCTGCAGTAACAGAAGCCTGGTCGGCATCTTCAGAAGATTCATCAACGGTCTGGGACATGACACCATCCATGGGCTTGGTGTCGATTTCCTCGGCGGAGGGAACATCCACAGGAGCAGCAGTAGAATCAGCTTCGGGCATTGCAGGAGAAATCGGGGACTCGGTTTTGTCTTGTTGCTCGTCCTCTTGAGAGGCGGGGGTATCGGTGGAAACATCAAGGGGTGTCTTGATATCGTCCTGCGGTGCTGGCACTTCCTTCTCATCGGCCACTGGTGACACAGTGGTGGCATCCTTGGTGTCATCTTGTTGAACGGCCGGTCCGGCTGGGCTGGCAGCAGTGGTGACCTCAGGCTCAGCCTTCTCAGTGGGAAGGCTAGATTCTTCCTTTGCGGGAGCAGCTGTGGAAGCCTCCTCGACGGGTCCAGAAGTGGCCGATGCGGTGTCATCGCTGGGCTCCTGGTCGGTTTCCTCGGTACTGGGCTTAGTAGTGACTTCATCTTCCTGCACATCCAATGCGGGCTCCTTTTCGGAAGGCTTCGATACATCAGTTGGCTTGATCTCCTCCTCTTCCTGTGATGAGGCTTCAGTAGAGGCTTCCGTGGAGGAGTCCGCCTCCTTTTCGATTTCTCCTCCTGCCACTGGGGCGGAAGTGGTAGGAAGTGGCACTGAAGTTGCAGATTCTGGTTTCTCTTCAGCCTCCTTGTCGTCCTCGGGCTTTTCGATATCAGCATGTGGTGCCTTCTCTGTAGAGGCCTCAAGCAATTTCTTGGTGTCGTCATCTCCCGTAGCCTGTGGAGAGGCAGTCGTGACTTCAGGATTTTCGTCCTCCTCGCTGGAAGTAGAGAAAATCTTGTCTTCGGACGGGGCGGAGGTGGCTTGATCGGAGGCGGCCGAAGGAGCAATGGTGGTTGGCTTGTCGGCATCCTCAGCAGGCAGCTCGGTGGAGGCATCTGGAATCTTCTCAACTGGGGCCTGGGCAGTGGATGAGGGCTGCTTATCCTCAGGATGAGATTCGGTAGATGATACCACTTCGTCGGAGGCTTCAGTAGATCCCTCCGCGGGAGTTTCAGTCTTGTCCTCAGGAGTGGCAATCTTGGCTGGTGTCTCAGTCGGTTTCTCTCCTTCAGTTGGCTTTTCTCCTTCAGTTGGTTTCTCCTTCTTAGTTGTCTCATCTCCCTCAGTTGGCTCCTCATCCGTCTCAGGGATTGGAGTAGCTGTGGCGGCTTCCTCGTCGATCTCAGCAGATGGGCTCGAGGTAACTGCAGGTTCCTTCTTATCCACGCTAGGAACAGTTGTGTCTGCTGCAATTCCAGCCTCAGTGGATGCATGCGGGATCTCAGCAAGAACATCCTCAGGCAGTTTCTGAACAGTGGGTTTCTCATCAGCGGAAACTGGAGAGGTAGTGGTACCAGCTGGTTCCATTTCCTCTTCGGGAGTCTTGACAGGAGTCTCGGCAGGAGTCTCAGGCTTCTCTTCTCCGGCCTGAGATGGCGTCTTATCTGTCGACGGTTCCTTCTCTTCTTCTGGAGTCTCTGTAGGGGAGTCCTTCTCTACATCTTCGTCGGGCTTGGCAACAGGAGCAGAAGTGGCAGCGGGTTCCTCATCAGTAGTGATACTGCTCGAGGGAATCTTCTCACCTGGAGCAAGCGTTGTGGGCACTTCAGATTCTGGGGACTCCTTGCGCTCATCAGAGGCAGGTGCTCCAGTGGACTGCTCATCAGACTCTTCCTTAGCAGGAGCAGCAGTGGTAGCGCGATCAGATTCAGGTTCGATCTCATTCTCAGCAGAAGCAGATGTAGAGGTCTCATCCTCTTCGGGCTTCTGTTCACCTTGATCCTTGGTGGGAGTAGCAGTGACTGTAGGCAGCTCCTCTTCAAAGATATCCTGGGGAAGCTTGGGCAGCTTCGTTTCGTCATCACCAGCCGATGGGGCAACTGTGGTTGGCTTTTCTTCGGCTTCAAGGGTCTTGTCAGTGCTCGGGGTCTTGTCTTCATCGGAAGCTTGGGGACCAGGAGCAGGGACAGCCACAGGAGTTGCAGGAGT
This sequence comes from Drosophila nikananu, assembly GCA_008042635.1. NCBI lineage: Eukaryota > Metazoa > Arthropoda > Insecta > Diptera > Drosophilidae > Drosophila > Drosophila nikananu. Next base: position 34,423 of record VNJV01005802.1, on the reverse strand, counting down.
AGCCTCGCCCTCTCCCTCGATCTCATTGTCGGACACGGAGGGTGCAGTTGTCTCAGCAGAGGAATCCTTTTCACCTTCAATGCTCGGCTCGGTGGCGACTTCAGTGGAGCTTTCTTCCTCAGCAGGTTTCTTCTCTGGCTGAGTGGGGGCACGTGTGGGCAATGGTACAAAGGTTCCATGTACGTGAGGCTTATCAGTGCTAATTTCTTCCTCGCTTTCAATGGGCACAGAGGTGGCAGGAACGACATCTTCTTCAGCAGAGGGTTCCTTCTCATCGGAAGCCTTTGCGGGAGCAGTCGATGTGATTTCCTCGGAATCATCTCCAGCTGGGGCACGGGTCGGAAGAACAGGCATCTTGTCGGTGGCTGAAGCAGGTTCCTCAGCTTCTGGTTTGGCATCAATGCCAGCTGTTGGCAGTTCAGTCGAGGACTCGGGCGTCTCCTTGTCGGGTGTTGCGGTGACGGCGGGGGTTTCTTCCTCGGGCTTAGCGGTAACGGTAGGCTCCTCATCTTCAGAGAGCTTATCTTCCTCTGTTGGTTTCTGCTCATCAACTGGCTTATCTTCTTCACTGGGAGTGGGAACGGCTGTGGTATCCGGCATTTCGGCATCCTCAGGCAACTGTCCGGGTGTGGAAGCCTCTTCGTCAACAGGTTTCTTGGTGCTTGGTTCTTCAGAAGAGCTAACGATTTCATCCTCTGGCTTCTTCTCGTCCTCTGGCTTGGGTTCCTCTGCAATTGGTTTCTGGGTCTCGGCTTCGATCTCGGGAGCAGCAGTAACAGCCGGGGTGGGCTGATCCTTCTCCTTCTCATCAGCTTCTTCGACTGGTTTCTTCTCCTCGTCGGACTCCTCGATGGGTTTCTTATCCTCGTCGGCCTCTTTAAATGGTTTCTTCTCCTCTTCAGACTCCTCAATTGGTTTCTTCTCCTCATCAGACTCCTCAATTGGTTTCTTTTCCTCATCAGACTCCTCAATTGGTTTCTTGTCAACCTTGGCGGCAGTCGTAGATGCTTCGGTGGTCACGGCCGGGCTCTCTTCATCGGGCTTGACATGAGAAAGAGGCTGCTCAGTAATGCCAGTTGGCATGATGACTTCCAGTGGAATCTCCTCAGTGCTGATCTCGGAGACATCCTCGTCGATCTTGTCTTCGGGCTTAGTCGTGGAGTACTGCTCCTTCTCAGCGCTCTCAGTGCTCTCATCGCAAATGTAAGTGGGACAGCAGCCGTCCATAAGATCGGCAGCCAGGACACACTTCTCGCGGTCCTCGGGCAGCTTGCATTCCATCTGTTGGCAGGCCACCAAGCTGCTGACACATCGGCAGGAAACGTCGCAGGGAGCGGTGGCGGGCACGATACTGTTGTTGGCATAGGTCTTGCCCTCCACCAGGCAATCACCCTCTCCAGGAATAGCAGCGGGCAGATCCATGGCTGGCATGGCGTCGGAGGCGGTGCTCTGATCTTCGGTACTGGGTTGCTCGGTGGCCTTCTCCGTTGCGAAGTCGTGGCGTGTGTCGACTGCAGCAGTGCTGGAAGAGGTGTCCTGCGGCGCTGGCGTAGTATCCTTTGGCTTGACTGGCTCTTCTTGGGCAGAGGGTTCCGTGGCCGACTCATCGGCCTCAGAGGTATCCTTTTCACTGGCAGGAGGCAGGTAAACCGAGGATGGTTTATCGGTGGACACTTCCTGCTCTTCCTCTGGCTGAATGGTCGAGGCTTCTGGCTGGGCAACACCTGGCACCACTTCGGATATGACCGGCGCTTCGGTGCTAGTTTGCTCATCCTCCTTATCCTTCTGCTCCTCATCCACCGGCTTAGCTTCTGGCTGCTCCTGCTTGTCAACTGGGGCGCTGGTGGCAGTCTCGCCCTCCGCTTCTTCGGATTCGGTGGAGGACTCCGCCTCAGTCTTTTCGGTGCTGGTGATCTTGGCAGTCGTGGTCTTGACAGAATCGTCGACTGGCAGATCCGTGGCATCCTGTTCAACCTCATCATCTTTATCGGCAGTGGGCTCCGTGGAGCCAGCTTCTTCCTTGTCGCCAGCTCTTGCGGGTGCGCTGGTGGAACTTTCTGTCTCATCCTCCTGGGCACCCAGGGTGGACGAGGGAATGGCTGGGGCACTTGTCGAACTGTCCACATCTCCCTCGCCCAATGGCAACTCGGTGGATTCCTCGGGACCTGCGGGCTGTTCTCCCAAGGTCTTGGGAGTGCTGCTCTTAATAATCTCTTCTTCACCACTGACATCCGTTGTGGGAGCTGTTGATCCGGCGACTTCTTCTTCTTCAGACGTCTTGTCGGCAGGAGTGGTGACCTTAATAGTTTCCTCTTCATCAGAGGTGCCGGCGGCTGGAGTTGTGGGCTTAGCCAAGTCCTCGACCTCATCAGCAGGAGATTCAGTGACAGTAACGGGCTCCTTCTCAGCTTCAGCGTCCGATGTGGGTGATGATGTGGTGGGCTTGACGATCTCCTTCTCGGCTTCGCTGCTGGCTTCTCCGGCTGGAGTGGTTCCCTTAACAATCTCCTCCTCGCCTTCGCTGCTGGCTTCTCCGGCGGGTGTGGTTTCCTTGACGATCTCCTCCTCGCCTTCGCTGCTGGCTTCTCCGGCTGGTGTGGTTTCCTTGACGATCTCCTTCTCTCCTTCGCTGCTGACCTCTCCGGCTGGTGTGGTTTCCTTGACGATCTCCTCCTCGCCTTCGCTGCTGGCTTCTCCGGCGGGTGTGGTTTCCTTGACGATCTCCTCCTCTCCTTCGCTGCTGGCTTCTCCGGCGGGTGTGGTTCCCTTGATGACCTCCTCCTCGCCCTCGCCGCTTGCTTCCTCTGCGGATTCTGTGGGCTTAGCTTGTTCATCCTGATCGATGGCTGATGGAGCCTTAGTGGGCTTGGCCTCCTGTCCCTCCTCGCTTTCCTCGGGAGCTGCAGTGGGCTTGCCGTCCTCTTCCGTTTCCGGAGCAGTAGTCGGCTTGACTTCCTTCTCTTCGTCACCGCTTCCTTCTGGAGCAGATGTGGGCTTGGGTTCCACATCCTTCTCATCGCCTGCCACTGGAGCAGAAGTGGGTTTGGCTTCCTCTTCTTCCTGAGATCCCTCTGGAGCCGGTGTAGACTCTTCGCCGCTTCCTTCCTCAGCTGGTGAAGGCTTGCCCTCCTCCTCTTCGCCGCTGACTTCTCCAGGTGGCGTGGGCTTAATGTCCTCCTCCTTCTCCTCCTCTTCAACGGGGGTCGAGGTGCTAGACTCTTCGGGCGTGGCCTTGGCAGGAGCGGAAGTGCTGACCTTGATAAGTTCATCTTCGGCAATGTCTTTCTCGGGGGTCTTAGACACATCCTCTTCGCCGCTTCCCTCGGGCTCTGGCGTTGTGACGATCTTGACAATCTCCTCCTCCTCGGCGGATTCGGTGGATGTCTCCTTAGTCTCTTCGGTGGAGGAAGGCACATCGATCCTGGAATCGGAAGCAATACCGGCGGTGGAGGACTCGGGCTCGAAGGAGAAGTCCTTCTCGTCCGTGACATGCACTGGAGCCACCGTGGTGGCCTTCTCCTTCTCCTTCTCTTCCTCTTCATCCTCAACCTCGCCACTGCCCTCCGCTGCGGGAATATCGGTAACACTATCCTTATCCTTCTCTTCGTCGTCGATATGCTCCTGCAGATCCACATCCTCCTTGGGAATCGACGCGTGAATGCCCTTGGCTGGCACCGAAGACTCACTCACCTCAGTGGTGATCTCTACAATTTCAGTGGTGGCACTGTCGTCCTCGCAGATGTAGTTGTTCGGGCAACACTGGCCCTCGGCCGCAGGCATAGCCTTGCAGGACTTTCCATTGGCCGCCATCATGGGCACCTCGCACTCCTGGACGGCACAGACGATGTCGCCGCGCATGCAGTAGCAGTGCTCGCAGGCATTCTTGCCCAGCAGGGAGGCTCCGTCGGCATAGATCTCACCATCGTGGACACAGTCAGTGGACATTGGCGGCACCATGGTGTTGGGCAGGATGAAGCCAGTTGTGGGACGCTCAGTGGTGGTCGTAGTGGTGGTCGACTGGTCCACAAAGTCCAGTTCGTTCTCGTGGTCTGGAGGGGAGAATATTTATATGTGGTTTATCTCTATGAGGTTCCATTGGCTTTCCGGGGACTCCTACTTACCGCAACTGTAGCGAACCGGACAGCAGGATCCCTTGTTGTAGATGGGCAGGCATCCGTCCACGTGCAGGGTGCACTCCTGCATGACGCACTTGGTCTGGTTGTTGATGCAGTAGCACAGCTCGCAAGGCTTATTAAGGTTCGATGGCACCTGGGCGCCCTCCGGGTAGAACTTCTCCTCAATGCTGCAGCCGAACTTCTCGGGGATGCTCAGCTCGGTTCCCGGCTCCGGGGTATGGTAGGGCACATCCACGGGCACTAAAACGGAAGAGTTTTGGTTACTTGGGAACAGGGAGATCGTATCGCCAGACACAACTCACCTTCTGGGCAGGTGATGATGGGGCAGCACTGGTCCTCCCGCTTCTCCACGATGCAGTCGTGGCCAATGGGCTTGGTGAAGGGGCAGACGCGCAGGTAACACATCAGCATGCGGTTGTGGCAGGTGCAGTTCAGGCACGGCTCATTGGTCATGATGCGGTCGCCCTCCTGGTAGTGTGCATAGTTGTAGTAGCAGCCCTCTGAAAGAACACGAGATTGAACTCAAGACATCGAGATCTGGGCCGCCATCTGAGCCTGGGAACCAAGACGAACAATGGCATCGCCTACTTTTCCGGCTAATAGATTCCGCGGGCATTACTTATGCAAGCAGAGCACTCCGCTGCATCCATATATCCACATCTATACTTTGTGATTACCTATGGATGTGTGCTACTGTGTCGCCGGGGGCGACCCCCATAAATCGGGGCTTAGCGCCAGCGGCTGTCATAATACGTGCGGCTATAGACAATTTTTATAGCTCATCAGTGTCGTTAAACAAAAGTCAACTGTCGTCGTCGTCGTCGTGGTTGTCGTTAAAATATGCGCACGTCTGCCCCCGGAGTCCGTGTGTGCCGTCCACTGTATCTGTCTCGGCTGACTGGCTGCCTAATTTAGTGACGTCCACCCGCTATAAATTCCACATCACATCATTAACACGTTAAGCGCGCCAGTTTCTCTGTGGGATCCCCCTTCCTTCCGTTCGTTTTGTCCGCGGCTAGACCATTTTTTTGATTGAAATCTCTGGGTCTCGGTTTGGGTTTGGGTTTGGGTATGGGTATGGGTACTGGGTCTCGGGCTCGGGCTCGGCTCACGTTTGAAGCGTAACTCGTAAAGAGGCAGCGCTTATTTCTTTATGTTTCCATTTGTCTTCGCATGCGACTGACTCTTCACACCTCGTCTAATGCCGCTTTATGACGGCGATTGGCTCGATAATTGGCAGCCGATTAGCGGCTATGACAACTGCTTGCCCCCTCAACGAGCTAATTAGCTAATAGCCCCCGAATCGATCAGTTTAAGGGGATCAGTTTACAGATTACAATTAAGATGGGGTTTTGTTATCGAGTCCTTAGTAAACATTCCGATATCTTTTAAGCGCTTAGCGATGGCAATTCCTGTTAGACTACAAGGAATTCCTATAAATTCCTATAAATTCCTATAAAAACTAAACTAGACAAATACCCAATCATCTCGATTCAACAGGCTGCCATTAGGTTACAACGAAATTGTTACTCGTAAAGTCTAAAGTAAATACAGTATCTTGCTGGGCAAGCTAAGTATGCTAAATGGTTCAAAGTAAGTAGATATTGCCCCTCGAGTGCCATAAATCCTTGCGTTCCGCAAATGTAATCAACATAAAATGGATTTAAATGCACTTTTATTGGGTTCCTGACTCCTGGCTCCCGGAAACTCCTCTCCAGTCGGCCAGTTAATCAAGTTTCGATGCTCCTCCGACTTGCGACTTACCTGAATACTGTTGGATCTCCGTGTACTCCTGAACTGGGGCTGCAATGAGGAATTGTAGAAAGAATGTTTATTATTTAATGAAAAGCCGTGCTATAGCTGTGGACCCATTACGGCGGGAATTTTACGATGGCCATATCCGCTGGTTGGTCCATTGCCATGACCATAATAAATTAATTTATCTATTGCCGCGAATGCCGGACTCTAATTGTGAATGCCATTGGCCAGGGGACCGGGTAGGGGAATGGGAATGGGAACAGAACTTGCGTAGGCTTGAGATAGCCATTTTCATCCTCTCCGGTGTGATAACAGGGTCCCAACATCCATCCACAGCTACCAAATTGCAATAGCTTTGTCTGCCGGCAACGTGTTATTACCACATAATCAAAATGCAGCCGGGCAGCAGCAGCAGAAGCAGCAGCAGCAACATCCAACTTGTAGCTCCACTAAATCCCAGAAAAATGGCACGTAGCCCGCCGCCGCCGTTCTGGGACACCACACGCAGCCTGGCTCTACCCCTTCGTGGCTGGAAAAAATGGCTCAAAACAAATTGTCCAAAGCTGACAGTTGGCCAGGAGGAGAACCCAAGACCAGTTGCTGCTGCTGCTGCTGCCGCTGTGGAGCCACTTGTTGCTGCCACAAATGATTTGACAAATTGCAGCTTTATGAATTGCCGAGACTTTGATAAATTGCGTCCAGTTGAAGGGTTGACAATTTCTGGAATATTTCTCATTTTAATTTCCGCATAGTTACCTGGGGGGCCTTGGCCCGGCCTTCGATGACTTGGCCATTTAAAAGGGAGTCGGAGTGAGGCTCCAGGGGGAGGCTGGACCCATACAATTTGGCAAACAAATTGCTGGCGAAACAACAATGGGAAAAATTCTAACGGCAAGTGCTCATAAGCATGAATTTGGCCCAGGTCCCTGGGCCTGGCCACAAATCAGAGTAGCAATTTCGATCTTGGGGGAGCAGAAGCAGCAGCAGGAGCAGGAGCCGCAGATGGAGTGCGACTCACTGGACCCTCTCTCACTCGAAGCTAACGGATGTAAATTACATTTTATGCGGTAAGAACAACAACACGACCCGAACCTGGCAACGCATAAAAATTCACACATTAACTGTTAAGGATTGCCGGGGCAGCAGGGCAGCGGGAGCCATCTCTACTTGAGTCTAGAGCCTTGGACTGGCACTGGGGAGTGGGGAGTGGGAACTGCGGCTGGGGACTGCGACTGGGGACCTGGCAATGGGAGTCAATCATGTGGCCGGTTCCCGAAGCGAAGCGAAACTTATGCAACCATTTCTGCCTTGTGCAAGTGCAACAACTAAAACAAGCCACATGCATCATCATCATTGCCCCAGCCGGATGATCATGATGATGACGATGATGGTACACATCAAACATGGTCGTGTCGGTCCAACAAACAGAAGTCAGTCAGTCAGTTAGTCAGCCAAGTTGCTGCTGCATGTTTGCTGGTTGCAGGCTGGTGTTGATGTGGCTCTGGCTGTGGCTTCGTGGCCCAAGTTGTTGGCGGCTCTCGGCCAAGTCGTGCATTTTGTTTATTCTAGGAAAGCGCGCGCGCACCGCCTTCGCTCCTCCAGCGCCGCCACCGCCACCACCTGACCATGGACCATGGCCATGGCTTTCTGGCTGCCGCCGCCGCCGCCGCTACAAGTTGAATGACCCGGCGCGCATGTGTGCAAAAATGTGTACACAAACCATAAACTACAAGCCACAAGCACTGGCAGCCTTACTTACATAAGTAGGCCTAGGTGCTCCGCCTGGGATTGGGATTGGGATTGGAACTGGGACTGGGACTCGGGCTGGGACCAAGGCTGGGACTCGTGGTCCCATGGCCAGAGTCAGGCGGAGACGGAGACCCACAACCAGGCACGCCTTTTGCTGGTTTCGCTTTATTATTTAGTGCTGTAGGTGGACTCGCCGCCAGGCACAGATGCGAAAAAGTGGAAGTTTTCCGAAATATTCCCAATGCACCGAAAGAAAATTGAGGTTTATAATACCATAAAAAACTACATCTACAACCTACAACCTGGACTTAACTTTATGGGAATGCTTTCACAGCTAGAACATATAAATAAGTCCGTTACCTGTTTGAAGCAGGTTTAAGAAGAATTAATCTATGAAATCTCTTTTAATATCCCAGTACAACACCCACTTTTTCTCTCTGTGCCTTGGCTATGTCCCCTCCTTGGTTCTCGGGGACCTTTGGGAGCCTCTATGCGGAAACGCGGCGAGTGAAAATATTTGCCATGCCACAAATATTTCAAAGATTACAAAATAAACACAAATCTTCGCCGGCTTGTTGGTTGTCCCCAAATGCGTTGTCGTTGCCTTTTATTTTCTTATTTTTTTCTAGCTTTTTCCTCTTTTTTTTTTACCGCTATTTGCAGCTGCAACATCGGCCACTTGTTGACCACACCCACCAGGCCTTACTGCAATTTCTCACTCTGCCTTTGGTGGCGATGGGGCCAAGCTTCCTCCGAAGCTGCTGCGTTTATCTAGCTTCTAATTAGATGCAGCCCAAAAAAAAAAAGGAGAAAATAAAAACAATGCCCCCGGGAGAGTAGCAATAAATCGATCTGTAATTGCCTTCTGCCTCTCCGCATGCAAAGTTCCAGCCGGCGAACAGAAACAATTTCCATTTTCCCCCGGCCTTGATCACATAATTTCCATAATGCCGAGCTGATCAATATGGAGTGAGCCGAGAGTCCGGGCCTCGGCCGTATCATGTCCATGCATCACCGCCGCTGAAAGCAGCCGCCAGGCAGCACAGCAACTAGGAACATCTATCCCACTAGGAACTACTTGCAACACGGCGCCCTAACAATGCAACTGCAACTGGAAGCGGCGGCGGAGGCCGCACAGCAAATGAATTTGCGAGTAATTTAACATGATTATGTCGGCGACCAAGTAGCAATGTAGACATCGAAGCAGGAGCTCCTGCTGATGCTGCTGCTGCTGCTGCTCCTCGATTGCGGCCAAATTGGACGCAGTTGCGCAAGGCTAGGGCGCTACCTTGGCGTGACGCTGTGTTTTATTACAGAACTCGTCGAGAAGGAGGAGGAGGATGGTGGTATGGCCTAGACCATGATTCCAGTGCCTTCTAAGTAAATTATGCCCGATGGTCATGATGATGCCGATGCCAATGCCAATGCCAATGCCGATGCTGGGCATCGAGACTGGCAAGGAGATGAGGCTGCCAAGAAATTGCAGCAGCCCGGGTTGCATATGAAACAATTACCAAGGCTAAGGTCTAGGCCTATTCCGCCTGTCTATATCGGGACATTGTAATTGCTGGCAGAGCGCTGGAGAGCTGTAGCTGGGCCTGGGCCTGGGCCTCTGCCTGGAGCTCGGTTCCATCTCATATGCATATTTATGGCCTAAGTCATTAGAGAGTCAGTGTCTGTTTGTCAGTTTGTCAGGTCAGGAATGGAACTACTATTACAACGAGGACTCCTGACTGCTTAATAGATAATAATGAGCCTGGGCCTGGCCTTGGGCGCTGTAATTAAGCAGTTAAGGGTGGGGTCCAAAACGGATGGCCCAGCATTCTTTCCCACAGTTCGTGGTGCTGCTCCCTGGGGGCCCTAGACTAGGCTCAAGTGTCCTGTCTTTGATTTGTTTTGATGTCTTTTGCATGGCTTTAATGAGTGCTACCTCTTCGCTGTGCCATTCATCCGCCTCCTCCACCGCCGTTCCGTGCCAGCAATCAATCTGTCCGGCTGTCAGTATTCAGTATTCCCCCGGTCTCCACAGCTAATCACAGCTTTGGAACCAGTCTGCAGAGGATCTCTCTCTCTCGCTCGCTTTGCGAGCAAATATATCATAATTTTTGTTTGCGCAATTTTAGACAAATTCTTAAGGCACCCCAAACGGGGCTGGAACGGGAATGGTTGGATGGATGGATGGATGGACAGTTGGGAGGAGAAAGCATTCAATTATTACACCGCTAGCTGTTATTGATAACAGCGCATTGATTACAGCAATTGCCGAAATAACATAGAAGCTACGCCTCGACCAACGGCAGATTCCGATGCAGATTCAGATACAGATTGCTCCCGAGCTGGGGATGGAGCTGGAGCTGGAGCTGCAGCAGTTCACCTGACAGGTGATGGATGCCCGGCAATCAAGTGCACAGCAAAAAAAAAACTCAACCAGAGAAGAAGAGAATGGGAAACTATATGTTTTTCTGTATAAATAATACTCATCGAATCTTTTAATATAAAATGAAATAATGATCATGTGGTGGATTGGTATCCTTACGACAGGCAGGGGAGGTTCCAAGAAAGTGGTGTAACTTTTAAAGTGAAGTCTAAAAAAGCCAATATCAAATGAAACCACTTTAGGTAACATTTTCTACGGTTTAGAAGGTCGAGTAGCCTACACAAATTTTCTTGTTGTGTAAGAACAACTTGTTCTTCCCCTGCGCATGCGTAACTGTTTAGTAATTTGCACCGGAAAAAGTCTCACGTTCGATGTCCTGACTGAAGAGACCCGAACCGCGGACCGGCGGACCGCGATTCAATTAAGTGGCACTCTCCGAGCGCTAATTGCTCGCTGACTTTTGTTTCCCGTTGCTGTCTCCCTCATCCGATCCGTATCTGGTATCTAACATTCGCCAGAGGCACCGGGTGCTATAGGTGCTGGATGGTGTATCTGGGATCTGGTATCTCCTCCCACGCTGGCATGGCATTTAGCTAATGATCGGACACCGGAGATAGGGCACAGAATGTGCTAGGCTGGAGCTGGAGCTGGTCTTGGTACTGGAGCTGCGTGTTCTGTCCCAGAGCTGGAGCCAGAAAGCCATAAAACCCAATGGCCCAGCTCGCTCGCTAGCACGGGCACTCCATACATCATGTGCAAGAAGATCAGCAAAGCGATAATTATACAAAGTATTAGTTCAAGCGAGAGAGCGTCTGACTTGGCATGACCCGTACCCCTACCTGGGTACCCGTCTCCCAGATCCGGAGCTGGAGCTGGAGCCTGGTCGGTCCGTCTCTCTGAGGTTGCCATGCGTAAAGGTGCCAGCCAGCCGCCAGAGAGTTGATTGAACCCGGCGTTAGAACAGGGAATAGGGAAAGGGCCAGCTCCATGGCTAGGGTTACACAATTGAAAGAGAACGCTCCCAGGCGACGGCTGGTCGAGTCAATGCACCTGCGATAGAGATCTCTCTCTGCCGGTTTTTCTTTTCTCCAATCTTTCCTCTGCTAATTACCATTTTGCTCTTTGCTCGCCTTATGTCTTAATAGTGTCAAAATGAATTCAAACACGCCAACTGACAAAGTTGTAGTCTGCTTAGTTCCCTGTGCTGATGTAAATCCTCATAGCGAGTGGAGTTCTAAGTGTTTTTAGTGGGGGTCTTAGCTCTGTATTATGCTAAGGAGTTTTATGAGCTTCTTCCTTAGTTTTAGGGGGATTGAAACTATAAACTTGTTGTACTTGTTGCGTTGTACAAATTCTAGAATTTATTACTTAATGACAGTGATGAATCTGTTTGCCAAGTGTAGCTTCCAGACAGGCAACGAACCGAAAACTTTAGCACTGGTCAGGCGGCTACCCACCTTGACCGCCTGCAGCTCCTCCACCAGCCCCCTCATCAGCTCCTCCACCAACTCCTCCATCAGCTCCTCCTCCAGCCTCTCCACCCGCTCCTACTCCTTCCCACCTCCATTACATCAGCAGCTCCATCATTGTCTTGTCTTTAGGCTTGTTAGCGTGCTGGCGCTCTTAGACAGCGATTAGCAGTTGGCGCCAGGCTGAAATGTCTAATTGAGAGCCGAGTTGGAATGCAGAATGCAATCTAGGGTTGGTCCAGCTCCAGAACTGGAACCCCAAACCGAACCCAAAACCCGTCATAAACGACAATTAGCAGACGACGAAAAAAAACACAAATGGCAAAAAATTGGGTCAGGGTGGCGGCTGCTGCTAATTGCCATAAATATGAATAAAAGCCACCAGTGTTTGCCGTTTAATTAACATTTCGAACACGTTTTTGGACCGGCAACGTGTTATACAAATCCGTATTAGCATATTCACGCCGAGAAATTGCATAAAATGCCAAAACAGAAATAGCCGGAGAGCGGAGACCGGGGACCGGCAACCGACAGCCGGCGACCACGACAAGTTCAAGTTCAATGACATCAAAACAATAATAGGGAAATACGAATGGAACCAGCAGAGGAGGGGCAGCGGCTAGCATACATAATATGAGCCGTGATTATGGAGATACAGATACACGGAGAGGTGTCTGCCTGTATCGGGTCTGGGAAATCGCAGCCAGTATTGTATTACGTATACGTAAGGCTGCTACAAAGTAAACCCCACACACCTCAGCCGGCGTTTTGCTCTACTAAACACCCAAGATATTCATTTGCATGGCGCAGCCGGAGCAGCTCTTGGGTTGTGGGTTTCTCCAGACCAAAAATAGAAATTACAGCAATCATTGGAAACCATTTCATTGTCAAGGTGAAAGGTGCGCAAGGGGACTCGGAGATTGGGAGATTGGGTGAGTCCCAGTGCCGAGGCGTTAATAGCCAAATTGTGTAATTGCAACATGACTCTCGCTCTGCGTTTTGGTCTTCGCACTACCGTTACACTTCAAATTGCCGGCAGTTAACCGCCGACTTATTTACTTAAATGAAATTAGCCCCCGACCTTGTCGCAGGAAGTCGGGAATTTAAGGCTGATAAAATCAAAAGAACTGCCTGTCTTCTGACTGCGCCGCTTCCTTCTTGCCGAGCCGCCAGCGCCGCTCTGCTTCCTCGTCTCCTCTCTAAGTTTCCGCCTCCGATGCTGGTTCACACGCTGCTCCGGCTTCTGGCCATTTAATTGGAGAATCAAGTGCAGCGTGGCATTGGGGGTTTGGGAGCAGGGAGCTGGGAGCTTAGATCTCGGAAAGCGGCGGCCCTTTGGTCTGGCCTGGCCTGGTCATTGCCCTCGCCCCCTCGCAGATTCGAAAGATGCGAAGATCTTAAGATGCGGAGATGCGGGACTTGCGTGGGTCGGATCAGCGCAAACTAAGTGGCTCTGTGCTCGGGCATTTAAGCCGAACAAATGTGTCTTTTATGAGTGTCTCGAGTCCATGGTCAATTTATCATATAAACTCGGAGACACACTGGACAGGCACACTTGGGGAAAAAGGTTGGGAAAGGTTATAATGAACCTATCATTATTTTCACATCTAAATAAGTTGAGAATTATTGGTACTCTTTGTAACTTTTAAACGTATAGAACTAATTGTGAAATGAACATTCATTTTCTGTATTATAAACATCTAAAACTAATTGAGAATTATAAAAAACAGCTGCATTTTCCTATAATTTTAGACTAGTTTTAGGTGCGAAATTATAATATTATAAAGCTTATTTTTGTATCCACCTAGTAAAAAATCAACTAGTTGAAGGTTTGAAAAAACCACAAAATTGAAATTAAAACTATTATTATTATTTTGTTTAAAAATCAAAGCTAATATCGAAAATATAGTCTAGATCTATCTATAGTTTTTCTTCCAGTGAACCTAAAGCTTATTTTATATTTGCGTTCACACCGAAAAGATTTTGACAAATTGACGAACGTCTGGGGGAGGCGCGATGTTGGTGGCCAAAACAAATCGAAACGAAAGGAAAGTCGTTGCGGGTTGCTCAGCATAAATGCTTATTTATGGTCAAGAGTCAATCGGTGATGGAGGTGGGGAGTTTGAGTTCAAGTTGGAGCTAGAACTGAAGCTGAAGCTGGAGATGGAGATGGAGATGGTGCCGGGGGATTCATACATGGGCGGTAGCTTCTAATTGTGTCACTGTCGAAAGTTTCTCCGCCCCATTGGCGAATCTCACGGGAGCACTAGAGATCGGGGATCGAGCATCCCAGACAGAGACCACAGACCCGTTCTGGCCATTCGTGCGGGCCAACCCGCAAGTTCGTGATCTCCGGCTTGCGTACTTGTTCTCTAAGTGGCTAAGAAATTCCACAGCCACGCAGCCAACACACATCTTCGGCATCGCCATCATCGCCTTCATCGTCTTGGCCATATCGGTCAATGGTCAGCGACTCTGGCCAGTTCTGTTTGCCCAGCAAACAGACCCGCTGGTGTTTGCATATATGAAATATTTACGAGTTGGAGGATGAGGAGTAGGAGCACTAGGAGGCGGAGTACCGTTGGTGCTATCAACGCGATAAGCCAGTGAGCTAGGGAGCTGGAGAACTAGAGAGCCGTAGAGCCAAATCCGCCTTGCCACTTGACATTGAACCTGGTCCGTGTGGCAGCCAAGTTAATTATATGCGCGTGGCTAAGCGGATGACTGGACGCCTCTGAATCTTGATTAACGCTTCTGCCCAGGGCCTGATGACGCTGCTGATGACATCAGCGAGCCATGCAATTAATATCAAACCATAATGATGAGTACCTGAATGCACAGGGAGAAAATGAGGAATGTGGTACTAGAGGGAGGAACAATTTAAGGTGGTTTTCAAGATTGAAACTAGAAAATGTATAACTGAGGTATTTTGATCGTAGTTGTGAGAAAATATATGTATATTAGATATAGAAATATTGCTCATACATCGATGATATCACAGATGACGAAAAGATATCCAAGTTGTTCACCTGTCCAAAGACTGTGAGTAAACTCCTAAGCTAAACTTCAAATTAATCCCAAAAATCTTCGCACATTTTCTCTCCGTGCTGCTGTTCTTGGAGCCTGGGCTTAAAAGTTCTCTTGGCACGCACACAGCCTCGCATCGCATCCCATGGCATCGCATCGATAATACAAGCTAATTAGGCACATCGGCGGGCATCATCATCGCTTTGCGGAGGCCCGGGCCTGGGCACGGAGTTAGATGCTTCCGCAAAAGTGCCATAAAGCCGGGGCCCGTAAAGCGGCGATTTATATGCGCAATAAACAAAAATATATTGAAGATCTTCGTGCGGAGCACTAATGCCTTTGTAATTGGTTATAAATTAAGAAGTCACAAAAACTGGCAACACATTTTTGAGTGGGGAATAGCGCGGATTGCCGAGGAACTGGAATTGGACCCAAAGCTGGGCAAGGTTCAGTGACCATGCCCGTGTGCTAGTAGTGGTTGTAGGTGTCAAGGAAGACCTGGAAGATCACCGAGCAGGTGTACATAAGTTCTATAATAAGCCTGAGAAAAACAAGTTCGAAGAGGAGGAGGAGGCTGATTGATGAAAACGCCCCATCCATCGACCGCCGAAGAAGCACGAAGCTCGAAAATTGCCATCTTCGCGGTAATGATAATGTGTGCCGGCTACTGGATGCTGATGGAAGATGCTCGTTCCGCCGACCTTGAGCTTGAGCTTGAGAGATTGAAATTGCAGAGGCCCTCGAAGCGATTGGGATGCCTCGAATGCTGGGCAAACAATTGGCATGGATCCGAATCCATCGATCGTACGATCGAGCGATCGATGGATGCTGGGACCTTTGTTATGACGCAAATGCCACTTGTTGTGAAGTGCGTGTATCTCGCAGATACACTCTCGCACTCACTCCACACTCTGGTAAAGCGATCCCCGGCTGTCATTCGCGCTAGTCCCATTGATTTATAGCTCGCAGCTGTCGGCGACTTCGATGGAGTTAGAACCCAATAAGAGTGAGTATCTGTTGAGTCATGCCCATATTATAATGGAACAATTCAATTACCAGGCCCTGCTGGGAAACTCTCTGGCTGCGGAGTTCATCAAACTTCACTTGGGCTCCATTAGGCCGTTTTGTTGCCGCCATTGGGCTGTTGGGCTTGTTAGTGTAACCGATTTGTGGCTGTGTGTAATAATCAATAAATAGGTGAGAAGCCCTGGTGGGGCTTTCCGGAATCTATGCTTAAAACACCATGGGTTCTCGCCTCCAACTCTCCTGCCTTCTCTACCATCTCTACCTTCTCGGACTGGCTGCCCATTCACAAAAATTCTTTCCACTTTATTTCCCTCTCTTTGTCAGAGGCCCATTTCCATATGCGCCTCGGACATGTGTTAATGAAAATTCCGAGAATTCTGAATGCAGGCAGCGTGGAGCTGGCTTGGAGCTGGAGTACCATGAATGAGGGTCAACGAGCTGACTATTGTCGCCTATCGTTTTGACTAGGCCAAATCAGTCAGAGCCAGAGAGACACGGCTAGCAGATGGAGATGGTGCTGGAGTTGGAGATGGAGATGGAGATGGAGCTGGGGCTGGAGATGGAGCTGAAGCTGAAGCTGAAGCTGGAGCTGAAGCCGTTGCCTATTTATTGAAAGCCCATTAAACAATGGCTCTGGACGACGGGCACTGGGCCTTCTCCGGTTATGGACCGAATGATTGGTGGGTACTGCCGCGAGTGGCATTAACTACGCTTCGGTTTTGGCATTCGTTGACCGATATTCCTCCCCTTCAGCTGCACTCTCTCTCTCCTTTTTTCTGGGTTTATTTGGCTCTAAGTTCTGTTAAAACAAGTCGTTAAATCGAACACGCCCAAAGACGACCCAATAGTGAAGACGGAAAACCCAAAAAAGAACCCAGCGCAGCGCATGGGTAAATGTGAAAGTTAACACATTTGGGCAGATGATGCAGATGCATCTAAATGGACATTCCGGCCACGGCGGTAATGATGTCCGAGGCCATTAGCACTTGCTTTTAATTATGACCCATCTCTAGTAATAGTCCCAGTCCCAGTGCGAGTCCCTCTTGGTTCCACTCGATTTCCATTTAAATGGAAACTCGTGGCACAATTGAATTTGGGACACCCCCGATGAGGCACACGCAGAGAAAAGCAGGGGTAAATTGGAAATTGAAATAGGTAAAACAATGATATATTCTTTGTATAAATAATATTTATGAAAACTTCTAATGAGAACTTTGAAGATCAGATTGAAGGATAAAGAGGTAGTAGCACTGTAAACTAGGAGAAAGGATAGTGATCTATCCTCTTTTGCTGTATACTCTATACTTTACATTATATTTATTTTTCACAGTGCCTTCCTAATTAAGTTTCGCACCCAAAATGCAACAGACTGTCGCTCAGACTGACCCCTGACCCTGGACAAGTGGATTTCGCATTGCAAAACGGCAGCTGTTGCCAGCTGATGGCAATTTGTCACAATGCCTTTAATTAGGCATGGATTCGCTGGGCGATTTATGGCGGAATAATCGGAATAGACAGGGAATACGGACAGAATATAGACCGAATAGAGCCCGGCAGATGCGAGGTACTTAGCCTGGCTAAACATAATTTATGTTGACATAATAAACCACTTACCGGCTTGTGTGGGTATCAGGGCCATGGCCAGCAGGACGAGCGCCAGATACAGCAGCTCCTCGAGTCCCGGTGGACTCGAACGTCTCCTTGTCATCTTGTGGTTGTAACTGCAATGGGAAAGAGAGGCGGGAGGATGGGGCTTAGTAATCGTACGTGATAACAAAGAGAGCTCTGACATTCTTGCGGACAGGCCGTTTAACCCTTAAACAACAATCAAATCGGGGGCGACGATGGCAATATGTTCCTTAAACGACGGGCACTTCATTAAAAAAGCATGACAAGGCGCATGCCGTCGCCGTCGCCCCCCAAACCCTTCGCATCTCAATTTATTTTCATCCTTTCTCAGTTCGTTTTCTTTTTTTTTCTCAAAATTTTCAATGGCCTTCGCACAAAAGCAATTTACGTGCACAAACAGCGGAGATATTTTTCGGGCGGATGGGAGCGTTGACATGTGAGCCAGCGAAACCACCACCATGGACACTACTGGCCACCCTCCCATCCTGACTGGCTGTTTTTCTTCAATTGTTTGCGGAAATCACTTGTTTGCCGATTTGACAGATGTGCAATTTTCCCTGACATCCTCCTCGCAGCACCCAACCCTCCGGCAGAGGTCAGAAATGCCCGGGATCTGTATTTGTAGCTGTCTCTCCCGCCCGAAAGTATCCTGTGCCGCTGATTGAAAATGTCAGGCGCACGCAAGGAAAACTTCCAGAAATTGGACAACCTTAGGCCACCCCAACTTCTAACGGCTCAAACTCGGACTCGGACTCAGACGCGGACCTGGACCTCCCCTGGAGTGGGTCCCATCGTTATAATTAGCAGGCGGCAACCGCCACATATCACGGCTTATCGCCGGACAACTGCCAACTAACTCCGCCGGGTTTATTGTCGTCACCGTCGTCGTGGTCGTTGTGGGTTAATGGCATCGAATGGCATCCGCATCGGCGACACATACGCTTCATATTTTCATTTATTAGCCCAGTTTGCTTGTCGGCTTTTATTTGCTTTATGTTACTTTAATCAAGTCCCAGGAGATGCAACACGTGATTCCATCCGAGGGGTTGCTCCCCGGAACCAGGAAGAAGGTGAGGGATGCTGAGTGCCCTGCCGAGGGGTGAGAACTTGGGGGGATTTGCTCGTATTTGGGGGCGTGTCTGGTGGGTATGTTATCCAATTTTATACATTCCATAAAGCAATAAAACTTCCACCTAAGCACAATGGGCCCAGGAAGCGGTGAAAGAGTGTTGAAATTAATGCTGGGATTTACCACCACGATAAGGATGTTAGGAGATATTGGAGTATTGACTGGGATTTCAATTGGAAATCTATGGACTCATATGAATTCCACAACTAATACCTCATAGTTTTTAAGGATTTATTAAATTTTGACTTTATATTAGGGAACTAACTACATTGTTTTTTTGGTTGTTTATTAAGCATTCTATAGGTTAAGTGGTTGCTTTTGGTTTGCAAATTGTTTGAGAACTCCCTAATCATTTATATTTTTTTGGAACTATCTAGGAACTTTGGGAACACTTTCTCATACTCTCTCCAAGTACTCCTTATATTTTAATCTAATAATAATCTCCTAATGATTGAGACCTGCCAAGTCCCACTGTACCACAACCTGTCACTTTGGAATACCATCTGGATTGGGCTCTGTGTGGGGGCTACGGCATCCGTATCCCCTGCCGCATTTCTCCTGAAATCCGAGTGGTTTCGGTTACTCTCCCCGCCCATTCCTGAGACGCCTTCCCCTCGGGCGGCCTGGCTGGCAACGCTAACGAAACAAGCAAATAAAAATCGGCTAATGCTTGGCTCAGGCACGGAGGCTGAGGCTGAGGCTGAGGCTGGGGGTTCATCATAAATGCGCGAATTGTGCTCATTAAAATGCAGGCAGGCTGCGGCCGGAGGGGAGGAGCACCGTGGAGGGCAGAGGAAGAGGTGGTGGCCCCAGGAGTCACAAATGGCATTGCTGCGTGCCGTGGCAATAGCAACAATAACGAGAAGTATGCAACACACGAAGCCGCCTCGGTCAAGTTGAGAGATTGCTTCATGGATGGAGCAGCTGGAGATTCAGCGGCACTGAGAGAAAGTGCTGGGTAAAACAAGATTTCATTGGAATAATTAGAAAGCCAAGTCCTAATCTAATATTCTTCTAGAAAAAGTGCAAATAGGTTTGAGCTCTGGCTTTCTGTAAACTCCTTGCAGGTTTTCGCTAATAATGTGGTCCTGTTGGAATTCCCTTTCCCTTTCTCAGTGTAAAATCTAGCTGATTCTGAAGCTGGGACTGGCTGCTGCTGGCTTGAGCCTCCAGTAGCAACATTGTCTGCTTGTTGATGACGAGTTGACATGACGAGCGACAATAACAATAATGATAATCTCACACGGCCGCAATGAAGATGATGATGATGATGGTGGGACCGATGCCGATGCCGATGCCAATGCTAAGGCTGATGGCGAGTCCGACTGACTGACAACGGAAGCGACACAAACTGGCTATTAGTTGCCGGCCAAAATGGCACTTGTTCTAAAGCTATTAGCAACACACGAGCAACATGTTGCTGCCAACGAGCAACTGGCAACAGCAACAGCAACAGCAACTTGTTGCGGTAATTATTCCGCTGTTTGTTGTAGTTAATGCCCCGGCCGCTGCCCCTGCTCCGGCTCCTGGCCAAACGGCTAAATGGTAAACAATTTTTATTCTTTCTCATCTCTGCAGCATTCAGTATTTGGGTTAAGACCAAATAAAGGGGTGGCCACCGGCCAGCTGCTGCTATCTGCCACATGTGTGTGACCCCATTTTGGATTTGTGAATGAAGTGGCCAAAAGTCAGCCACTCGGGTATAGAAACTTTTACCCAAAACGAGGCAGGCGCTTGTTAACTTGACCAACTTGGCCACGGGGCGGCAATATCGGTCATGGGAAATTTGCAAGATTTGTTTTTCGGGCAAGGCGAGGCAGGGCAATGCATCTTCATTGCCAACAATGGATATTATGCGTTATGAGGCATTCCATTCCCGATCCACCTCCAAGGGTGGACTGTCCGTGGCCAGTGTTCCCAGGGGGAAGAGCTGTGTTCTATATTCTATTTCGGGAGGCAGGCATTGTGCGCATGCGTGGAGAGCTCCCGAGTTGCCAAGTTGCCAAGTTGCCAGTTTCCCGTTCCCGTTTCCCATTTCTCAACTCCACACAGCTGCAGTATCAGCTTCCAGCTCTAATATAAATGTGTGGCAGCCAGCGAAAATTTACATTTTACCAAGGCAGACACAAGGCCTCAATGGAGGGTGGGAAAATTTCAGGCCCAGTCCGCGAGCAAGTCAGCCAGCCATGGGCAGCATTTTGACAGTCGGCGCACGAGAAACCGCGGGGGAAGGCAAGGGAACGGCGAGGGAAAACCCATGGAGGAAAGCCTTCGTTAGCATATCAAAAGGTGTCTCTTGTCAGAGAGCTATCTTGTGTCGGCTGTCGTGTCTCTGACTCTGGGTCTCCGTCTCGGTCTCGGACTCTTCCCTGTCTCTGCTAGATTTGTACCATGACCCACAAATACACTTTGGCGCACGCATCTAACGACTGGCGACCCATCGACAAGATCGCAGCCAGAGATCGATGGCAATTTGCAATTTGCAAAGCCGAAAGATGCGAGTTTTGCAACTGTGGGGCATGTGGCTTTAATTGGATTCTGGCCCCGGTATCAAATTGACATTTAGCACACACACACGAGTCCCCCCAAGTCGCAGTAGCAGACTCCCGATCCTGGTCCACGGATGACCCCAACCTCACGCGTCCATCTGGGATATGCTTCCCCCATTCCCCCCACCGATCGATACTCATTCTGATGCCCATTTCCAATAGCGATCCCCATTCCGATCCCGAGCTTATCGCATTACACTTCTTCGATTGCAATTGCAATTGCCGCGATGTCTGTTGCCGGGCTTTGTGTTAATTTGGTTTCTGCGATCTTCGATTCGCCAGTGCCACACATTTAACGGTCCCAACAGCAGCATCAGCAGCAATCGCAAATTGCATTCTCATTTCTAGTTTGTTATTTTATTCTTATTTCTTCTATTCTGTGCTGTCATCCAACATAAATCGGTTGGCGTGTTGCTTCTGCCCTCACACGTGTGTGATTATGGCCCATCTATCGCGCATAGTTGTGGCCAATTGTCGGGCCAAATTGTTGTGGCTTGAACCGCGAGTACTGCCAATTTGCAGTTGGCCTCCCTCTAGGAATGCGCGACCTTGCAATTGCATCAGCCACTCGGTGTCCGGTCATTCTGTCCCGCAATCACAGAAAGTGTTAGAAATTGGATATCATTTCGAAAGATAGTTCTTGCACAGGGACAAAAACTTTATGGGAAAAGGAGGTGAATAATCACAGCTTTCTTGCAAATGCTTTGTGTGCCTACAACTTTTTATAGTGTACAAGCTGTATTATTATTATTTAGGTTCTTTCTTCATAATTTTAAACTGCGACCCTGCACTTCTCCCGGTGCTGCCTTCGATCTCATTAGATGCAAATCATCGACCCCTGGCAAATTTTGAGCTTGACCTCCGCTTTGATCGACCTTGTGGCATTTTCAGCACCATCTTCAGAGGCCAAATTGGAGGAGTTTGCTTTGGAGATTAATAACGAACACGATCGGCAAACATTACGGAGTCTGTGCCGGGCTTAGCTTCTCTGGCGACCGCCTGGCCAGCGGGCCAGTGAGTGAGCCACTTGTCGTCGTCTTAGGCATGCGGAAGCTGCCCAGAGAGCACGACTGCAGAGCTCCACATCTGGAGATGAGTGCCGCGATGGAGTTGCAGGCAACGCCAACGCTGGCCGAGCTCCTAGTGGTGCCCAACTCCGACTCCGACTCCGAAGCGCGACGGCAATTTGCCATTTTCGCTGTGTCGCAGCCGGCACTTGAACTGGATTAGTTGCCTGCCCGCCTTGATTTGTGACAAATCTTGATGACGCTGGCTACCGAGTGCTCCTCGCCTGCAGCATGCGATGCCACCAGAAGCTGTTTGCTGGTAGCTGGTAGCTACTCCATATATGTGGCCACTGGGACGGGAAACTGGTACTGACCCACGGAAGATCGTGAGCTGATTTTGTTTCTAGCCGAGCCTCGTTTTTGCCACAAATTTCTCTTTTTCTTGGGGTCAAGTTTGTGTTGCAGAAGCGTTCTGATTTCACTGTGGCAGTGGCAGTGGCAGTTGCAGCTGCATGCTATTTTATTTTTATTTTATTTTTTTTTTTGTACTCCAACTCGGAAGACTAATGAGCTGCTCGCCTCGCTTTGCTCCGCTTAATTAAAATCAACATCACAATTAGGCATTTCGCCTGCGGGCATTTCTCTTTCGGGGTCACTTTTCATGTGAAATATGGCTAAGGCCACACGCTAGCCCGATTTTCCATCTGGCCAATACGTGTCTGTGAATCCGAGATCCACAGCCCCAAACGGAGTTCGTTCTTCGACACTCGACTCCTCCGTTTAACGACGCCTACACGTGTCTTCGTAGCGGTTTAAATTGGTTATACAATGTTCAAATCGATTTGCAAATTTGAGACATAAAACGCAGAAACAGCCACATCAAGGTGGCAACAAAAAAAAAAGACAACGAATTTAACGTTTCGCAAACTGCAGACGCTCTAGGAATCTCAATGGACTTCAAGCGGAACGAACCAAAAAATTGCACTAAAATTGAGCATCGAAAAAGTAATAATAGATATACGATTCATATCTTTGATGAGTTTTCTAGCTTGGGGCTACTGTGTTTTCAGGGATCTACCCAAATAGCACATCTCTAGACGCCTTCTATGCGAAGCAAACTGGTTCTAATTATGCCACCGAAAAAATCGAACTACACTGAGGGAAAACTCTGTGTAAATATGTGCTAAATATAATTATGTAAATTTTACATAATATAAGGTGGTTTAAGAACATTAGCCTTTCAAGCTCGAGCTGTCAAAGAATGGAGAAAATCGAAGGCTACAAATCGAAATCTATTAATCAATAAAAAAACCTAGTATAAAAAATAGATTAGAATGGAAATTACAAAGGCCAAAATTAAACTTTAAATAGGTTATAATAAAGGTTTTCATGTTGCTGTATACGAAAGTTGATTATAAATCGAAGAACACGTTGATATTCATTATACCATTTCTACTTTAGGCAATTCATTCAGGAAAATGAAACCTCCTTTCATAGACCTATATTTCTTTCCGTGTACTATAAATGCGTTCAATTTGAATACACTTCGGGCCAAAAACAGTTAGCCAAATAAAAGTAGACGTAAAGCTGCGGCGGCTACGTGATTGGAGAGTAGAATTTCGAAAAGTGGATCAATGAGCGCGCGCGCGCTTTTTTTGGCGCGTTTTCGGTTTGACTCCACTTGAGTCTCGTCTCCCATTAATACTGATGATTACTCATGGTCATGTTATTCGCCGATTGAAGCACTTGACCAAAAATATAAAAGCTTAAGCCGGGATGCTATGGGAAATGCCCGGATACGTATTTATTCCGAGGGCCGTGATGTCATATCGCTGGCATTGTTTTCGGCTGCCTCGGATGTGCAAGTCAGCAGCGATCTCAGACTCTTCCCACTGGAGTGACTCATTGGCCAGCTGGGATAATTTTGAATGCCCAGGGCGGAGATCTAGTCGAGAATCAAATGATTCCGATGTCCCCTCCTCAGGCAGGGAGAGGTGGTAGACCAGGCTAGTCTGGAGTTCTAGGGGTCTCGACTCTGGGTTCTGGGTCTGCGTTCTGGGTTCTGGGCTCTGGACTCTGGGGTCTCCTCCTCATCCTTGGCTATAGCCGCTTCGAGGAATTCACTTGACTTGGCCAGTCTAATGCTGCCAACCAGGAAATGCCAATCAATGAGGAATACATGCGTTCCGAGGCGAGTCGAGCCGATAGAGAGCCAGTCGGAGTCGGAGTCGGAGTCGCCGTCTCGACAAAACAAATAAATTAAAAATTGCATTAAAATGTAGAAAATGAAAAACGTTGCCTTTTCCAGCTGATTTCAGGTAGGCAGACAGGAGGAGTCAGTCGGAGGAGCACAAGGGGGAACAAGAGGAGCAGCACCAGGAGGAGGAGGAGGAGGATGGGCCGGGTTCATGGCATAGCTGTGCTGTCAACTTGAAATCGCACGTTTTCCTACGCGCTACAAAGTCGCGTCGCAATGCCGATCGAGGAGCTGGAGTTGGACCCGGGGTAGGAGTTAAGCCTGGAGCTGGGACGGAGACGGAGTCGCAGAACGGACAGGGGGCAAAATGTGCTAAAATATGCGCAAACAGCACAGGCCGCGGTCTTAACTTGGCTCTGACTTTGGCCGGGCAGAGCATAAAGTCATGGCACTCACACACAGTGCACTCTGCAGCTGCATTTCCAGGCGAAGCTAAAGCTCCAGCTCCAGGTCCAGCTACAGCTCTAGCTCGGAGCTCCAAGCTCCAAGAGGAACCGCCGCCGCATATGAGTGAGTGTTTTAAATCATGCTGCCTGCCAAAGTCATGATTCATATACCGTTAGCTGCTCATTTCCACACAAATAAATCCCGAAAAGCGCATCGCATCCAGGCCGCGCAGGAGGATGGCCCATTCCCAGTCCCATTCCCACTCAAGAGCCATCGAACGGCGCCCAGAGCAGTCTGGGTGAGGGATCCGATCCTGTGACCAATTTCGCAGGTGCTCCTCCAGGGCCATTCGATGCGATTTATCAGAATCAGCATTCGATTGGGAATATATTTATAGATGGGAACAGGGGAGAGATTGCAGATTCTGTGGGAGCAGTGGGAGGGAGCCTGCTTGCTAACACTTAATTACAGAGAAATAAAAATCACAGTAATGAAATGATTAACTTAATTCAAATTCTAAAAATATGACTTTACCTGGGCTTTGTTTTAATAGGAAAATTTATTAGGTGTTAAAAAGATAGACAAAAAGTACTATAATACGTAAATTATCTCTTTCACCTCTCGTCCTTCATTAGTTTCTAAATATGATAGCCAACGAAGGTGCCTGAAAAGAGCTTTAGCAATCGGAGGAGTAGGATCTGGTCTAGGCCCGCTTTGGAAACACTTAAATATGCATAAAACCTGATGGTTCCATAGCTACACGTGCGGGCAAATAATTAAACTGATGCTCCGTCATTAAGAGATGAACGTGAGATTTGGTTCAGTTCAGACCAGACACTATGCTCCATTGAGAAAACAAATTTTTGCCTCGGCAATTTCACTTTTATTTGGCCAGGCCAGGGCAGGCCCGAGCCGAGTTTATTTGTTTGGTAATGTAATGCCAAAGGAAAGTGTTCTCCGAGGTACACGGGTATTAAAAGCGAGCCAGCAGAAACCTATTAAGAGACCGCCATGGAAAGTGGTTGGTTTTTGGTAAAAGTTATGCAGGTGGCTTTGGGCCTCCGCAAACATACCTCGGAGGTTCTTGCCGAACGGTTTTAATTTTTGGGGAATCTGTACGCTATCTTGAGATCTAGTATCCGCTTCTCGTGAGTTTGTTCTGGGCGGGTTAGTGCACTTTAAACTTTAAACCCGGTCCCCGTCGTAAAAGACTCACTTCCGAGAATGTGCCGAAAAAAAGAGTACAGAATGAGAGATGATACGAAATGAAATGAAATTGAATTTCATGGCTGGTCAACAGGGCTATTACTATTACTATTACGATGGCAGATGGCAAGCAGAAGAATGAGCCAGCGGGGGGCTATTAAAGCCAACCAGTTTTTGTTGCTATTAACGAGGCGGGTTCTTAGAACCCACCGACCGACCGACCGACCGACAGGCATTTCGGGTAAGAGTTTCCGCATTATGATGTTCGTATAAGTATAAATATAAATAGTTGCCATAACACTTGACGGAATGACTATACCTAATTAGAAGCGCCCACAGCGGACTCTGCCCGCTTGATAAATGACTCGTGAGTTTCGCAGAGGAGGGGGAACTTTCCAGGGATCCATCCGCTTGCCCCTTCTCCTCGGGGAAGAAAATCAACTTTCTGAAATTTTGAATTTTTAACTCAATTTATTAGCGCCTGCAAATTGGCTTCAAATTGATTTTCCAACCCTCCTTTGCAGATAATTGCATGAGCCAAAATAAATTGACTGCTCGATATATGGATTTTTTAGCTCGACTGCTCTGTCACTTCATAGATATACATATATATATATGTATATAAATTATGCAGCGACATTTAAAACACGAATTTCAACTTTGCCATCGATTTCAGTGCCATTGTCCGAGTGCAAGTGTCACTCAGCCATGAAACAGCCGCTGACCTGTCCGCTCGGAAATGGCAATACATTTATATTCGTCTCTCATTTCAATTAGAAGACTTGTGGCCATTGTTTGTTCACCAATCGAAGCTGATTTCAGAGCAACTTTAAGCTTAAAGAAGCTGGAAAAAAAGGGTTGCAAGAGGCCACAGGACAGGAAGGGGCCACTGCCACTTGAGGCCGGCAATGGAGTCAAGTGGCAAAACAATGCAGGAGCGTCGGAATTTCCCCCACAAGGATATATGGGTGTATGGATGCTGGGATAGGCAACCTGTGTGTGCGGTGCCCTCTTCAATAATGAGCGCCATGTCTAAGGATGAAAGCCGGTTGTGCGCTTTATTACCTCATCACGGGCCTCAAAGATACGCCTGCGACGCGACTCCTTTGCGTTTCTAGTCTGTTGTCGAGGCACGCACCTGGCCGAAGCCACAGGACCCTAAAGGCACTGAACGAAACTTTTGATACTAGGATTCAGCAAATATTTAGCTCTAGATGGCTCTCCCTAAAGGATGATGAGACCCCCTTTTACAAATGCTTCAACTTCGTAATCTAATATAATTCTTCAAATATATTTCTCATTTAAACTGCACTCCCATTTGAATATATCCTTTTCCTGCTGAGTTCCTACCTTGATTGCCTTCCTGCTGCATAAATTAGACCCCAGTAAAAATGTCGCCCCTGCCTGTTCTTTCTCTGTTTGCTTCATTTCGCGACTCAATTTGCTGACTTTTATTGTTTCAGCGCCGAACGAATGCACTGCTAAATTATTTATTTATGCAAATTGAAGCAGTTAAGCAGCGCAGCATCGCTGCAGCGAGGCAAAAAGTGCAGCCATTTGTTTGCTGTCCAATTTATCACTGCATACTTTTGCGCGTCGACGACAGCCTGATGTCTCAATTACCTTTATGCCAGCCAGAAGCCAGGAGAATGTCACCGAGGGAATTATGTTTACCAGTACGTACCTGCAAAGAGACAGAGGAGGGGAAATCGATTAGGTATGAGCAACAAAGCACACGAAATGTATGTAAATCTATGGCCAAACAGCAGAAAACAAGAGTCAAGATTATGAATTTGGGTCAGCGGAGAATTCAGAAAGCGCCCCGCCATAGAAAACCAGATATATATAGCGATATACAGATGACAGGCCGAGTGGTGCTGTCGTCATCGAAGGGTGCGCAAATCGTTTATTATGCGGACAGCACTTAATTGAACTGATTTATCTTTATTCGCGGTCTGCCCGGGGTGTTTGCTTTACGCATTGCAAGTGACTAACCGCTGATTAAACATCGCAACGGATCAGATTCCACTCGAAAGCTGGTTCCCAATTCCCCCATTTGGAATGCGACGGCTATAAAAGTTCCGAGAAGCATCTAGCTCCCAGCTCCCAGCTCTCCAAACTCATTACGGATTTCAGCCAGCTACTATGAGCGCGCGGATCCGTAATGAGCTCGATTTTATAGACCATTCGGCCGATCAATCTCCATATATCCCCCCAATATCATCTTCGTTCGCTTCTCACATCCATTTTCATTTGCAATATTTCGCCGCCTTGAAACGTAACTGTATTTCTTTTATGGCTTACTTATTTACTTGCAATACAATGGAAATTAATTTCATTCACGAATCGTAGAAACATCTTCGCGACGCGGATCTTTCTTTTTTTTGTTTGTCTCTTGCCCCGGGCTTTGAATCGCTTGAAACTTGTTTTTTGGGATTTCAGATTTTGGCCCCGTCGATTTCTTTTGGCCCAGGCGACGGTGACGACGACGACGACTATTTTCGCATATTTTCTCACAAAAGAATTTCGTTGATCTGGCCAAGATCGACGAAGAAATGGCCAGGCTTGATTTGCCTATTTGGTTTTCGGTTTCTTACGCTTTTTCGGCTTATGCCTTCAGGGTAATTGCAGGCCGGCGATTGAATTAATTTATTGGCTTTCCAGTTGGGCATTGGGCTGACGACCGTTGACTTAATTGTGCTGGCCCCATAACTGTTATTCGGGGCTTTTTAGACCCGGTTTCGTTGTGGCTAATAGCCAGCGACAAAGCATTTATATATCATATTTAATTTGTGCAGCAAGCCAGCCATCGTTGACACCTTGACCGCATTGAATTGGCCCTACACTCGGCTTGGCCTTATTGACCATTATTTGCGCCATTTGGAATTGAATCAAATTATATTTTCTAGCTCTAAGAGCCCCGGCATGCCGAAATGCCTGCCAGGGTTTGTCTTTAACCAGGTGAGCGAATGGCTTAAGTCCTGCAGAAAAGTGTACAATATTCAAGGATTTTTATATAATATATATTGATATAAATATATATTGCACTTTTGCAAACCCTAATGATATTATTTATTGCGGAACCTGTAACTATTTTCGCTCATAAAGTATAGTTCTATCCTAATGCCCCGAGGAACTCAGGTTTATGGCCTTCATAAAATGCAAAATTCTCTTCGATTTAAACATTATGATCAGAACATAATAAATATCCCTACCAATGGCTGCCCATTTGGCTAAAGCCGAGTTGCATTACCACTCTATTGCTGGCCATTAACAGCCACTTGCCAATTGCACTTGGCGGATGATAACAGGCATTACGCATACGCCAGGTGGTCCAGTTCGGAAATCGGAAATCTATGTCGCTCAGAGGCGGCAGCGAGCAGAGCACACTTTTTCTTTCTACCGCCTGACACTTTCTTTGGCTATTGAACTCGAAAGGCATCTGTTGCAAACCAGATCGCAGCAGCTACCAACAACCGCCAAGCGGCAACAACAATTTGGGCCAGAGAAATTCGCGCCCCACGACGACACACTTAAAGCTCTTTGGCCGGGTTGGTTTTTTGTGCTCGCTGGGTTCTTGTGGCCCATGGAGTGCTGTGCTCCATGGAGTGGGTTCTAGACCACGATTTAACCTTGGAGCCGCCGCCGCCGCCTGGGCGTAATGCGAGACAAGTGTCGTCGCTTAGTCGTAATGTGCTTAGTTGCGCTTACTTTCTTTGCCTTTGCCAAGTGGCGAGTGGCGAGTGTAAGTGTTTGAGTGTGTTTCTCGGTCCATGGAAACAACAGCGTCGGACAATGCTAATGCCGCACATAAACCGATTTACTCAATTAAACTTTAAAATCACAAAAAGTCCCTATCTCTCTCTCTCGCTTAGTTTGCTTTTGGCTCGGTTTGGTTTTCTTTTCAAGTGCCTTTGGGCCCAAGGCGAAGCGAAAAACTGCGAACGTCACAATTTAATTATGTTGAGTCTCTTGAGCGATGCATCTATGGCTATATATCTGAGGCGAACAGTTGGCTAGATAATATTTCAAAACCCCTAATGGATTGAGTTGGTTTGTTGTTGAAATAAACAAAGCCATTAGAATGCTAAAACAAATACAAGTTGTTTTGACAGCATATGGTACAGAAAATCATTAGAAACGTCAAATAACTTATTAAATGATATTTTATAGAAATAACAGCCGAAAAAATCGTTTTAATGGCAAAACTTTAAATGAAATGTCACCTATATAAGCCCAAACTCAAATTGGCCATCGACAGTGACTGTTTGTGGGTTTTTGGGTTCAGAGACACACACACACAGGTGGTAATCGGATTAACTGATAGCCCTGTGTGGCAGTCACGGCTGGAGAGGCTTGCTGCATCTGTCGGATGCGAGATACTCTAACAGATACTATGCTAGATGCTGCCATGGCTACAGATACGCGGTGCATGACCCGGCCTCGGCTCATTAGGCTTTCGCACAGCTTTTCACTCAATTAGCGCAGCATATCATTTGCATACGGGGCCCTAATTAAATTATGCGACGCGACGGGGGACGGGGATGTGGCTGTCATGAGATGTCAGGTACTGGGATGACTCCTCCTCCTGCTTATTGCCTAACGGCAGAATGGGAGCCCAACAATGGGACATTAGTCGGGGCCAGGCCTATCATTATGTAATTTGTCGGGGCTCTCGGTCCCGGATTCTTCAGTGGCCTGTCGGCTCCTTACCATGGTGATGTTCTGATGCCACGATGTGTTCTTGGGCTCGGTCAGGTGGGCTGATGTGCTGATGTCAGAGCCCCGTAGCCCGCATCATAACTTAAAATAGTAGCCGCGCTTCATGCCAGCCAATTAAATATTTTAAAGACTTCTTTTTTTCTGCGCATTTCGGCGGAACGCGGAGGGAGCTGTCCTCCGCAGTTGCTTTAATCTTTCGTTCCAAGAGACGAAAATTAAAATAAATTAACATAAAAAGTCCAAGAAGCCCAAGAAGCCGAAATAAAAGTTATGGCAACCTGCTCGCTGCAGTGCCACTTAATTGTCATGATAATTTTTCTCGGGAGGAGAAGAAGTACTTGGCAGAAAGCAGCCCCCCGAAACAAAGGCCCAAATCAGCTGAATTAATTGGATTTAAATATTGAAAGTGACTGAAGGAAAGTCGCAGAAGATAAAGACACCCGAGAGGGGGAGAGACAGTTCATCAAACCCATGTGGCCCGAGGTTGAGCATACGCAGCGTGGGCCAGCGATAAACTGGTAAAACTTTGCCGGCAACAAAGTGTCCAACTCCCGTGAGCGATGGAGTGTGCGGAGTTCTTACAAAGTTCCTCAGCCTATCCAGCCATCCATCTTCCTATCTATCTTTCCCTCCATTTCGCAGCGGAAGTGCTCGACTCGATTCTTACTTCTATTCCTATTCAATTCCGCAAATCTCCAGCCGCAGGCAAAAACCACACGACTTAAAGTGCCCTAAGTTGGGGCATTTATATGTCATTATATTGGCAAAGTCACAGACATTTCAGGCATTTTTAATTAAAATGCTGCAGCAGATGGGCACGAAGAAAAAATAAATAAATACGAGAGGGGGAATCTTTGCTGCTGCTGGAAAAATGCTGAAACCACAGAATGAAATCGGAATGGGGGAACTGTGGAATAGCCGCAACTACAACTAGACTCCGTTTCCGATACCCGTGTATTGGCCATGTTTCCTGTTGGCTCATCAATAAATCTGTATTCCTGCCCGGCGCCGCTGCAGACAAACCCTGTCAAAATTTGCCCTGCCAGCCAGGGTTCAAAGTTGTATTACAGAAAGAAATGAAAGCTACTAATTCAAGGTATAATTTGAAATAAAAATCAAAATTACAATGTTCTTTAGTATGTATATACATTTCAGCAAATACAACTAACTAACTACAAAGAGGCTTCTATTTTCACCCTAAAATAACGATATAAAAATACCCTTTACATTTTTCTCGGTGCACCACTGAAATCGTCTATAAATCACACTATTTCCGACCAGTTTCAGGGACAGTTTTTGCCCAAAAAAAAAAGGGGAGCCCAAAACCAAACACCTGCTGCTGTATGGACTCCAGTCATGGTCAGGGCCGGCCCTTCAAATGTCAGAGAGTGTCCCCCGACACACACCCTTGGCCAGCTGCCAATGAAATCTCTGGCAAACCAAATAACACTCAAAGTCATTTCAGGTTGAAAATGTTTGCCATCCAGTTGGAGATTGGAGACGGGCTACGGGGCAGGATGGTCACATATTGCGGCAGCGTTTTATTTGCATTTTTTATTGGGCCCCGGGCCGATGGAACCAAGGAACCAAGGAACAGTGCAGGACCAGGACCACCAACAGGACCATCCTGCTGTTGTAACTACTATAAATATATCGTTTTGGCTTTTATTTCAATGGGGCTCGGGCCCGGGCTCTTTTCGTGGGGGTCTCCCACTTGGTCCAGCCATAGTTTGTATTATTTATGGCTAACTAAAAGCTTTTACATTCGGGCAATTTTAGTTTTTACGAGTTTGACAAATGTCGCTGGGCATTTAAAGTTCCCCTGGTGTTTGCATAAATTCTAATTAGAGCTGGACTCTCTCGAACTTTCCACCAGAAGCGAGAGTTTCATAAATTTTAAAAGAGAATACACAGGAAAATTGGTTATGATTGATTAATAAAATATTAAAACATCTTAAAATTTACGCTTTTTCTGTTAAAAAATTATACAAAATGCATTATTTCCTTATATTGAGAAGTGGTACAACCTAGAATTAAACCCAGGTGCCAACAAATCTCCAAAACTCCTTGAAATCATAAGGCTGTTGGCCAAATTGTCTACGAAATAACTTCCTAATTATTTAGCAATATAAAGACACCCTAAAGTATAAACTTGCTTGCATTTTTAAGGAAGTTTTAATACTAAAAACCAGGGAAATAAATGCCTGGAAACTGGTCAAAAGCGATCATAATTTCCCCCTGTGCAGGCACAAAACTATTTGCACAATGGCCATGACCAAAAGGCCAAAAGGCAGACGAAGTCTGGAACCGCGGCGCGTGGCAGTTACGTTAACGTTAAGTTAACGTTAGCGGTGCACTGGTGCAGTGGTTCGGGCCAACAGCGAATTACCAACAACCAACAGGCAGCCAGCCAGTTGTGGATGAATGAGCCGGGCCCGAATGAATGGCTGCAATTTGCACCAGCAGCAACAGCAGCAGCCGCCGAAACGAGCCTTCTTTTTTATGAATGAATAACTTTGAGGCCGTTTTAACGCCCGGCTGGCTGCCGCTTTAATTTTGTTGTAAGCAAATTAATATTTATTAATTGGCAGCCGTAAAGATTAAAGCGGCTTGTGCAGGCAGCAGCACAGTGGCCATAATGGGAGCTCTGGTCTGGTTTTTGCCCTACACAGAGGAGAGGTTGACATCTCGGTTTTAGCCCGAAGTCCAGCGGGGGAATATTGGCGATCGGCGATGGTGGCGTGTACCCATGAGGAAATGAATAATTATTGAATCCCGGGCTTTAAACAATTGCGCAACACACGTCACACACTTGTGCATAACACCGGTTTTAATGGCCCGTAAATGAATTATTATCGGCTATAGAAACTGGCTTTGTATTATATTTAATTTACTGAAGCAGCATTACTCATTTCATAGCGGAAATTTGTTGTGGTTAAAGAAATTCTACTTGTGGGTTCTTAGGGGGTTTATTAATTAAAATATAGGAAAATATTTAAATAAATCTTTGGAAAAAGCGTTTTAATATATGTATGTCGAATCTTTGATTAAATCATTTCTGCAATAAACATTTTCTATGCAAATTCTAGGCAATAATAAGTTGAAAGAATAATATTCTTCTAAAATAAATTAATTTAAATTTATGTTAGATAAAATTTAATGGCTGATAATTCTTTTCAATCAAAATAATATTTAAATAAAACAATAATTTTGTGACCAAATCTTAAAAGTTCTTGAGTCATATATTATTTTTGTTTATTCTCGATTGTGAAATTATTTAAAAAGTTATTTTTTAAATTTTAACTATTTTAAATATATTCTTCATACTTTAAATAAAGCATTCCAATTTTTTTGTTTTAATTTATTATAGTTCTCATTAATTTAATTTTATGTATTTATTTTTATATCAATATGCACTGACATATTTAATTAATTCCAAAGATATTCTCTCTTCGCAATAAAATAATAAAATTCTAATTTTATTCCAGTTAGCATTTCATAAATTTTTAATAATTTATTTTATGAATATTACTTTTTATTTATTTATATTTTATTTATTTACTTATTTATGAGTTATTTAAGTTGTAAATTGACTTTCATTGCTAATTTTATGCAAGAATTGCGTTTTACTTTTAATTTAAAGCTTACATTTTCTTAATAAAAAGTAATTTTAAATATTTCCGGAGTAAGTTGTATTTGCTTTATGTATTTATAAAATTTAAAGTTGAAAAAATTTTAAAGTTATCTTTGATAATTCTGCATTTATTTTATAGATGTTTAATTTTACTTTTTCTTATTTTATTTAATTATTTTCCTCGACTTTCAAGTATTTTTTGGCCTTACAAGAGAATAGCATTTAACTCAAGGAGAATTCACTCAAAAAACACTTGCACTTCCGCTCTCATCTCGAATGTCCTTCCTGCAGGACATTCCCCGTCTGCTCGCTCAACTCACCTTTCTCACTCAAGTAGCAAAACGATTTTTCGGCACAGAAC
>VNJV01005799.1:0-29660 GCA_008042635.1 Drosophila nikananu | reverse complement strand
AAAGAGTGCACCGAGTGAAATGTTAATGCGTTTTTAATTGAGGTTTTGGGGCGACCAAGCCAGGAACCCAAGAACGAAATAAAAAATGCTCAGATAGAAAATGAAGAGAAACCGCAAAGCGCATCTCAAAAACAATGTCATTTATTACTCTTTAGCCACATTTGTAGTTTTTTTCGTACGTTGCTCTCATAATTACCATTTTAATTTTCATGCCATGTTATTTTCCGGACTCTGCCATGTTTTTTCGTGAGTTTTTTGGGCCTGGTAAATGAAAATAATTTTCGGCACACTCACACACGACGCCGCCTTTCACCTGCTGAAGTGTACATACTCCCGTTACGCCTTAATTATGTTGTACGCTGTTCCATTAATTTCTCCCTTTTTCCATTTCCCGCGCGGCTTGTACGTTTTCTCTCACTTTCTTCCCGCAATTTTCGCTTGATTTATGAATGTGAAATGTCAATGTTTCGCATAACGATTTCATTAATTGTAAATGGTTTCGTCTTCTTCGTATGTCTCGTAACCCGTGTGTGAGTAACACCAGGTTACTTGGGCTTGGGGATCGTGATCCGGAGCTACAGGGGTTCGCTGATGTTGCGTCAATAACTCAATTCTGGCTGCACGTGCTGCTGATATTTCTGGGCGTTGCCCTTCTAATTAAGTTAAAAACGATTCGATCTCTGGAATATTAGGTTCGGTTAACGAAAAAAAATCGATAGATAATAGTTTCTAGAATGCGAATGTTTGAGGTCATCCTTTTGCCATTTGAAGGACAATAAATCAATAATTGTCATAAGTCATATATTCCGATTCGCCATTAAGATCCTAATTAACAAGTAATACAAAATTTGAAAATATTAACAGAACTATTTTACTAAATTCTTTAACTTTAAATTGGATAACTGAAACGTGTGCACGTGAAATCATTTCAGAGTAAATCAGAGAGTTTTTTGACCAAACTTCCTTGACATAATTAAGTTTTTTCACGATATAAAACGATTTGTTGCTTTTCAGTGGTAAATTTGAAGTAGATTTATTTATATTGTATTACGCACACCATATAAAATATGATACAACTTTCCAACCCAACCCACCTTATTAATAAAATCATCTTGTTTGCGAAGCCCACTAAGAATCCAAATCCGCAAATGGCGTTTCGCATAAACTCGATCTCCTGTCACGGCGTTTGATTTCAATTATCGATTTCGGGCCAACGTCCTCGCGGAATGCAATAAACGAATGAAAAAATCATGAGAGCATAAGAATTAGGCCCTAACTCCATAAAAAAGCAAACAGCACACAATTGTACGTTAGCGTTAAAGTAAGTGATAAATAATAAGGGGACAAAAAGAGCAGGGCAGTCAGTCGGACAAACGAAAATGAAACGAATGCTATCGTATTGATCCATCAGGGGCTAAAAAAATACAAAAATAAAGTACATATATAAAAATGATAGCTGACAAGGGTGTGAGCAGGAGTAGCGAGCAGCAACAAACACGGCCGGCAGCCGGGAGCGGACACATCAATTAATTGTCAATTGCGCGTATTTTCGCACGGCGGTTTCCTTTGTGTCCGCACCTAAAAAAACTGCACACACTTCATTGAGAGATGCTGCCGGAGCTAGAGTAAAAAATAATTAAGTGGCCATTGTGAGAGCGGCGACATGATCAATTATGGAGTTACACGAAAAGAAAATCTGAGTTCTGGATCCTGACTAGGCTTCTAAAAATAAAGAAAAGCTGATGAAACTCAATATCATACCTTAAGTTTTAGGATCAGAGAAGAATTGCCCACTTTTCCACTTAGCTTCGATGCCAGATTTCCTGCCGTGTACAGAAGACGCCGATACAGTGACACTTCTAAGGCGCTGGGCAGTCGTGTATCTTGTAGCTACATTGTTAGCTGTCAAATGTAACAAATGTCAAACGATTCGTAAAAAAGAAACAGAAACTAGAGCACTCTTCGGGCCGCAGAGGCTGCAGTGGCTCGCTTCCTCCGGCAATCGTTTGTCAAGTTCATAGCAAAAACCAGACACGGACGACAGAGCCAGCCGCAGCATTAGCAGTCAGTCAGTCGCATCTGTCAGTTACTCAGGCCCATCGGCCATCAATAGCTCGATGCTGCATTTATGAAGTGTCGAACTGACAAGTTCTGGGGTCCCTCCGACGGTCCTTTGTTCTGTGCTAACAAGATACAATGCACGGGTTGCGAGATACAAGGTACATACTGGGGTTGCGCCTAATAGCTTCGCGCCCTTTTCCTTCCTTTTTTAGGTGTTTATTTTCTCAGTGGCTTACCTACTGTATTGTGAGTTGTGCGGACTCAGGACTTCCTGCCTCCAAAATCGGTTCGATTCGCTCCTGCTACATCAATATTTACTCAGTAATTCGTACATCTTGTAGCTAAATGATATCACAACAAGTCTGGTTTGGCGAAGAACGCTGAGCTGGGGATCAGATTTCGCACTGGGATTATAGGTGTATTGTAAAAACAAAACTTCCAGGGCAACGAGCTCAAACAGCAACGCTCCTTGCAGATATTAGTGGTGGAATTTAAAATGACAGTTGCTCACGAACATGGATTGTTTTTCTATTGCAAAAAGTCATATCGGATACAATGATCATAATCTCAAAAAGCAACAGGGTTTTTCTCACCTTATAGCGTAGGTAGCGGCTTAGATAGAGAACAATACCTTAGAAAATATCAGTTAACCAAGTTGATCCTTTATGAATAAGGTCGCTCGATTAATAAGGTTATTAGTGCCTAAATAAAACCCAATTTAATTTATTAGGAATAGTAAAACCAGCCCACATATTAAAAAAGTTTAGCATCATCTAAAAATAAATTTCTCTGATGTTAGGAGCCCATAAAATCCAAACAGATTCGTCCATGCTTCTTCCAGAAATCTCGGCTGCATCCGCGCACAGTAGCTTCTGCCCCATATCAATATTCAAATTGTGGCTCAATTCAAAATTTGTTAACTCTCAGCGCAGAAGCAGCAACGTGGAGTTGGCTGAGAGCGAGCTGGAGGGAGCGGGCTCCAGAAATCGTGATAAACGTCAAAATATCACGTTGTGCGCTGGAATGGAGAGGAGAACAATGGGCAGCTCCTGCCGCTCCTCCCAAAGAGGCGTCGTTGGCGGCTTTTAGGCGCGCTAAAGTGTTTGGCTTGGCGTCCCGGAAAAAAAAGAAGACTAGCTGGGCTGAGTCAAGAGCTAAGCTGGGCTCCAAACTGGCCAATTGTTTTGGCCTTATCAGAGATTCCGATTCCGGGACATGGCCCGGACACAGCGCCGACAGCGGCACGAACCAGAAGCCTTTTGTGTTCGCTCCGGTGGCCCATGTCTGGAAATTTGTTTATTGTTTTGTAATGAGCGTGTTGTGCAACATATGGAGGTGAGGTGGGCTGAGGCGAGGTGCACCAAGTGTGCCGTGCGGCATCCTTTGGCCAGCGGCATTCGCGGAATTCATAATCAGCAATTTGGGACGCAGCGTCATCTAATTGGCAGTGGGAGAAGTCTGGCACCCTGGCTCTAAAACTCAGAAGAACTTTAGAGTTGGGAGCCATAAATATATGAATTCATACCACCTAACAAGATTTTGTATATTAAATTAAAATAAATTCATAAATTAATCCACCGAGAAAGATCACAATTAAAACCCTTCTTCAATCCATCCGCCCTCAATCTCTTGCAGATTTCCTGTTCCAACCATTCCGCAAACCAAAACGCGTTCGCACCGCCTTCTCGCCGACGCAGCTGCTCAAGCTGGAGCATGCCTTCGAGGGCAACCACTATGTGGTGGGAGCAGAGCGAAAGCAGCTGGCCCAAGGACTCAGTCTGACCGAGACCCAGGTGAGCTATGCGGCAGAAATTACTCAAAAATATAAATTTAAATGTTCTAGGATTGTTTCTAAACGATGAAATTAAAAACCAAATTACATTACTTTTTTTAATTTTTACAATCAACAAACAAACAAAAAATTCAGACTAAGTTTGCTTTGTCCAGAAAAACTATATCGTTAAAGTAGTATACAATCAAGGTGTCCAGAATGGGAGCCCACAGGCCCAAGCCCTTGCTCTCTTAATGCGCATCAAATTCAATAAGCAACCCCTTGCCCACCGCCCCTTCAAACCTTTTGCCGTAGCCGGGGGTTAGGGTTAAGTGATTGCATGTCGTCTGGTCGTTAGCCAAAGAATGGCCGGAGTTACTGAGTTATTAGAGCCGCGAGGGGCGGCACTGGAAGTTAGGGGATGGGCTGGGAATGGCACTTGACTCCGGCGCACCCCTTGGGGCATATCTGGGAGGCAGGCCGTAAATAGAATTAAAATACTCGTTAAACTTATTTACGACCTGCCGAAAAAAGAAAAACAAAGCAGGCGGAAGGGTTAGGCCAGAGACTACCCCAAGCACGATTGTTTCTTGATTGTGCACCGGGGAAATATATTGGTACTAAATGGGGGCTATTATCAACGGAGCCGCATAAGAGGACTAGTTTAAGAATTAAACTAGTTGAACTCCATCAGCTGCAACTTAAAACATACTTTGATTCTATACTACTCTTAAAATCCGTTTGGCAGGTCAAGGTGTGGTTCCAGAACCGCCGAACCAAGCATAAGCGGATGCAGCAGGAGGGCGATGGCAGCGACACCAAGAGCAACAAGGGCAGCTCCTCGGGTGGCGGAGGGGCAGGTGATGGCGAGGACGACGGCAAGCACGACGGCTCCGGGTCCCAGCACAGCTACGAGGACGCCGAAGACCCAGAGGAGGACGACGACATCGAGGAGGACGACGACGAGGACGAGGTGATCGACATGGACGACTATGGAAGCGAGATTGATGCGGAGGAGCATCAGCGACTGCGGGAGCAGTTCCAGCAACAGCTGGCCCAGCACCAGCAGCAGTTCCTTCACCAAAGCGGCGGCGGCGTCGCGTCCCCTACCGCCCTCAGTCCACAGCAGCAGCTGATGCAGCAACAGCATCAGCAGCAGCACTTCCTGCAGCAGCAGCAGCAACTCTACCTAAGGGAGCTGGAACGTGAGCGGGAAAGGGATCGGGACCGAGACAGGGAGCGGGAGCTGGAGCAGCAGTAACTACTAAGTTTGCCAAGCATCCAACGCCGCTATTTTGTGTTCCTTGAATATCTTGTAAATTATTCGTCAACTGTATAGATTAATTTAAACTCTTTATAGTCTAAAGCATAAATAATAAAAACCACTAAGAATGAAGGAAGGTATCTGGTTCATAGGCAAGGGGACCGAAAATAGCTCTCTTCTCATAGCAGCTAGCGTGCTTGATACAGCATATGACATCTTTTTATCGGCAACTGCCAGCCATCGCATGATAAACACATTACATGTCCACAATAAATATCGATCAGCCGTCAAGCCATCATCAACAATCACTCCTTGGCGGCGCGAAAGGGTCCCAAAATTATACTACTAACAAGGCTTTTCCCCTATTGAGTTGTTGATGGAAGCCCACTACTCCTCCTACTGCCCTACTCCGTCTCCCCAAAAATGCACTCAACAATTACGAATTACGGTCTCATAAGGCGGCCAGAAATAAATGTCAGCCGCCGCTGCTATCGACGAGCTGAAAATGCCGAAATTGATTGCATCGACTGAGAAATTGATATTCGAAATGCAAACCATGGCCCATAAAGTACGTTTGCTGCACAGATATGTCCCGGAGCTTGTATATAGTATGCATGTGGAGCAACCGGAGCTAATGGCCCGGCAATTTGAGGTTAATTTAAAGCGAATCGACGGTCTAAACCGAAAATTAAACTGACAAAATGGAAAGAGCGATCTGGCCGAAAAAAATAAATACGTGGAAAAAAGAGCAATAAACGTAAGTATATTTTGTATATTTTGTATCGTTTTATTTCGGTTTCCGAGGTCTGCAAAAAGTTCAAGGTAATTGCCGTTGTCAAAGCAGCAAAGCAACGAAAAGTGGGCGGGCCCCGTGAAAACTTGGCCAACAATTTATGGGCCACTTGACTACAAGTAAAGGGTGTTGAGGTTGCACGCGAGCAATCAACAGAACCAGAACCCGAACCATATCAAGGTGTATGTAGTGTATATATCACGGAGGTGAATGGAAATTTGTATTTTGCATAAACGATGTGAGAATTACTTAATTGCAGCTGGAAAAGGGGCCGCTGCCCACACGCGCAATTATATCGGTTGGTCGTCTGCGTTTCCTCCGTGGGCTGCAAATTTATGAGGCTCTATGGTCCCGGCCCACAAAATGAAGTTGTCTAGCCGCGTCACCTGCTCAGGATTTGGATTCAGCTGGCTCCCGGTGGCCACTAGAGGGTGGCATCTGGGGGAGGACTTTTCGGTGGCGCTCACCCCTTTTATTTGTCGCTCTGATAGCGAACATTTTTGCAAATATTTTCATTGGACAGCAGCTCAGGAGTAGAATTCGTTCAACATGTTGCTGGTTAAGTCAGTCAACAGTGGAAAAAGGCGAGTGGAAAGTGTGTAAACACCCATTAATAGGGCAGGTTCCATAGATTTAATCACATATTATAATGTATTTGGTGTGTATTAATTTATATTCGAATAAAAGAATAAATAAAATAAAAGAATATCATATATGTATTATTTTGTGGATCGTTTATTTAGTCTTTTCTTCAGCACTAAGAAGTGTATTGTAAAACGACATTCCACATGGATTTTCCACGGGGCTTCTCAGTTGGCAAACAATTTCATTTCTTCGTTTGATTTTGGCGTGTCTGCCAGCCGCTATTGCGATGACTATGACGAAGGAAAAGACGATGCCGATGCCATGACTTTGAAAACAAAGCGAAAGGGAAATGGCTTTCAGGCAAGGCACTTGGAGCATATTAAGGGCGTCATTAGTTCCCCAGGCACTGCAAATTTGACAGGTGACAGGGGAGGGGCAAGGTGGCAGGACGGTGAGTCGTCTGACGGCATGACACCTGCTGCAGTGCAGCAGCAGTTGCAACACCAGCACAACAGCAACATTAACCCTTTGTTAAACAATTTACAAATAACTAAATTCCTCCCCCCTTTAAGGAAGAATTAAAGTCGGTCCCTTTATCATCAATCATGAAAATTAATAAATATAAGTATTGTTTTAAAACCCCAACTAAAAATGTATACTATATGTAATTTTGAAGACCATCCATTAGAGGGTTAAGGAAAAACAAACGTGCCGGCAACAACGTAGG
Source organism: Drosophila nikananu (assembly GCA_008042635.1). NCBI lineage: Eukaryota > Metazoa > Arthropoda > Insecta > Diptera > Drosophilidae > Drosophila > Drosophila nikananu. The sequence continues at coordinate 22,459 of VNJV01005799.1, read as the reverse complement.
CGTCGTGCGTTGATTTTGTTGTGTTAGGCAGGGGCTTGAGCCATTCAGCTACTTAGCGGCAATTTGTATGGGAAAAGTTTGCCAAATGTAAACGGAATTGCAGTTTAAACCTCATTTGGCGCACATCGTGGGCGGTCAATGGAGACGCGGTATCAGCCAGCAATGGAAAAACAGCAGCAGTCCAGGAACAGCAGTTAAAATGCTACGTTTAATAATTGCAAAGTGTTGGGCCCCAGTCGCCTTCGTTTCCAGGTCGTAAATCAGCGACTTCTCAGCTCTCGGCCAAGTCTCGGCTTTGGCGCCTCCTGTTCGATGGCCCATAAATTGAATTGAAAGACTGGGCCGAAAGAGAGAACTACCAAAAGCCCAATAGCATATAACAAATAGCAAATCCCAAATACCAATCGAAGACCAAGAGATCCCCGAGAGGCTGAGGCGTCAATTGGCAAATTGGTTGCTTGTCAGCCAGCAGGAAAAGTTAATTTTCTCGGCGTCATAAATAACAAACTGATCGACTCTGGAGCCAAAGGATCAGGAGCAGTGATCCTATCTCTCTATGGGAAGCAATCCTTACTCTGGCAGGTGGGCATGGGTGCTGTCCGCCACGATGCCAATTGCAATTCCTCGGGACCCAAGACCACGTTTTTAATGCCTTTTTAATTGGAAATGCACACCAGCAGCACGCTGATGACGACGCCCCAAACTACTGTCAGTTTTGCCATTACGTAATTGCAATTTAATGATCGGCTTGGCGAAAAAGTCAACAAATACTTCCGAACAAACATTTATTAAGCGACAAATACCCTAGGGCAGTCGGGAGAACTCAATTCGACGCAGATTATTTTTCAAAAATGTAATTCATTCAATTATTCTAATTAATCTTAGCCTACATTGTAGACAATAATTACAACTTATGTTAAGAATGCAATTTACTATCTATAAACACATTCTGAACTGAGACTAACTTAACATTAGTATTTATGCTTTAGTAAATGTTGAATTTTCGAAATTAACAGCAGAGTGTGAAATATTCGCCCTAGAAATTGACTCTAGCATTGTCCATTGTCTCTGTTAATTAAACTCGTTAATAAATTGCCAATTTAGTGAAATTGCAATTGCTGTTTAAGACAAGTGGGGGAACTTTGTAAAGTGTAGGAAGTTTAAACAATACAGTCTTTGACAGATTGCCACACAAATGATTTGTTAATTTCGTATAATTGTGCATTTCTCGTAATGGAAAATTTATATGTGGCTGCCCTCGTGAGAATTAACATTAATTAGCTGTGCACATTTATTTATTTTTGTGAGCACGTTAACGAATTCAATTTGATGCATTTCTTCGCGTTCTTTGGTTTTGGAGGGAATATTCCCTCATTTTGTGGAAATTAATGAGCGCTCATTTGGCGCGCTCCGTGGCCCCGCCCACTCGGTGCACGCGAGCTTACTTATCCGGTTTTTATTTAGAAACCGCCTTAGTTATATTTATAAATTAATGGCCGGAGATAAATGGCAAGCGATTTGTACTAAAAGACGCTTTTGGGAACCCAATCAATCGGGCGCCGCTGTCGGGACTAGCCGTTCGCTCTACTTTCTGGAAGGCCTCTAATTTTTTAAGAAGAGGTTGCGAAGCAGCCTTTTGTGGGTGTGTTAGCCATTAATCTGTGGCTCGTTTCCATTCCAATAACCCTTATTCCAAAGGGTGTGGCAATTGGAGCAGGCTTTGATGAATTGAGGGAGAAATCTTTAAGCGCTGGACTCTAAACACCATAATGATGATGATTTCTGATGATGAGTCACCAGGCGGATGGCCCGGTGAAAGGTCCATGTTTTGGGGATAGAGCTTTTATACCATATATAAGGCAATGAATATGTCAGTAAATAGAGCTTAACTTTCTTATTTATGTCATGTAATTATACATCTGCTTGGAGTCCTCCCGCGTACACGCATTTTCTGGCTCTTGCCTCTCCCCTTTACCACTTCTTGCCAGAGTTCACCTGCCCAATTAACTAATTAACCTTCGACCCCATCGAGACCCGCCCACCGAACAAAATCAATAAGTGCATGTGGGCGCTCGACACGCCCCGAACATGAGTGAGGCTCAATTTAAAAGCCATTTCGCTTTGTCGCGGCCGACAAATTGCCGGCATTTGCTATTAAAACCCATTCGAAACCCCTTCCGAAAGGGGCTCTGAATGCTAAAAGTTTTGTGGCACAGTCAATAAATCCGGCGTGCTGAAAAGCCAACTACTCGCGTCGGCCAACTACTTTAAAATAATTAATGGGTGCGGCCCAGGCAGCAACGAGCGGAGCTAGCCAAGTTTCACCGCTGACAATTGGCTAAATTATGGGGTCGCAATTGTTGGAACTCGGGCCTAGGATTGCTGACACCTGTCCCCCATCCCCATCTATGGAGGTCGGTGAATGCCGAATCAGAGCCGCACAACAGCTGCCACATTGAGCCGGCTAATTAACACATTTCTCGCAGGCACCGCTCATTAGGGGAAATCTGGAAAATTGCCAAACGATTTCGGGATTAGGCTGCCGAGGGGGATAGCATAGGTAGCGCAGCAGGTGCTGTGTGGTGTATATAAGGGGATATTTATTTAACAGTGGTTAGAATACCAGCTTAAGCCGTGATGGATTCAGATCTCAACCTTTAACACTTGCTCCAAGTCTGAAATCGGATGAATCCACTATAACTCCAGCTGCTCAGATCCCGCCGCTGTGCTAAATTACGCGGCAGTGCAAATGATGAGTGTGCCTCTAAGCAAGAGCCGAGCAAATAAACCTTAGTTAATTAACTTCTGGTTACATTAATTTATGCAGCATGATTAATTGCCCCGAAAACGAGCTGCCTGCCATGTTGGCCTCGAAGTCGGGTCCCGAATGCAGCCCCAGAGCCGGTGGTGATCGGGATCGGGGCAACTGGATGTGCGATGTGCGATGGTCAATGGTCGATGGTCAGTGGACTGTGGACTGTGGACGGTGGCTGGCACGTTACCCGGCGGCCTGTCAGCGTTGCCTGCTACCGGGAGGCAAGAGCCGAGACGTCGACGTCTCGGCTGCCACAACTCAAGCTGTTTGGTGCACTGGAAAATAAGAAAAATATCCAAAATAGTCGATACTTTGATATTTTAAACAAGGTCTTTCTTGAGATATTATAATTCCTTACATGTTTAATGTTTACTGTTAATTGCACAACCTTTAATTTATTTTATTGACATTTTATTTCCAAAGAATTTGTGCTCAGTGCAAGTTATTCGCTTGGCTGCTGCAATTTCGCACGCAGTTCCATTTTGGCGATCGGTCGGCGGAAGGGTGGCAATCTCCTCGAGAAGGGGTGCGGAATGAGGTGAGGGGAACATGGGGTACAGCTGCAGCAACAACCAGTTGGAACGCCATTGCAGGAACCGAAACGCAACAACAGCAGCAGCAGCGCCGGCCATTAAAATGACATAGAGCCACAAGACGAGGCACGAAGTTCCACTAAGGAGTCAGTTGGATTGCGTCTGGAACTAACACGGAGATGGGGACTGGACGGAGAAGTCGTGGCAACAATTCTTTACCCAAACACATAGCTCTCGGGCCAGCATGTGTTAATGCCCGCCAATGACTCTCGACTCCCGGGACTCTTGGCACTCTGAAGCCAGGACTGGCGAACAATTAAATTCAAATTAACCCAAACACTGACACAGATGGAATGAAAGCTAGCTCCTAGCCGAGAGCTGGTCAAATGGCTTTTATTTCCCAGCCACAAGCCACAAGCAGCTGCCCAATTGGAGGAGAAACCATCAATAGTTGATCCAAATTAGCCCTAATCCTTGTCCTGCTGCTAGACACTGCTAGACCGATCAAGACGGCGCTTTTAGAACGACATCAACATTTAAAATTCAATTTTATGTTGGAAATCTGTCAATAAACTAGCTTTAAGGCCTTGCAATGCATGTTGCATGCATGAAGCAAGGCACAATTTTCTGCTTGTTTTTCTTTCTGTTCAAACCCTATAAAGTCATGGCAAAAATGCTCAACTTTAAGGCTATATCACCGAGATTCAGTTTACTCTCGACTCGGAATCCGCTCTGCAAATGAGTTGATCTGCGTCCGGTGATTCCAGCAACAATTCTGGATTCGCAAAAGCCTTTTAACTGCCTGCAAATTTATGTCTCAGCTTAAGAAAACACTAAATGAGTGCCATGCATTTTTTTAATCGCGCGGAGCAGCAGCGAACCAACACAACAACTAATTAGACATGTTAAAGAACTTGTTCGAGCTATGGGCTGGCTTTTTGTGATTTTCTGATTCTCTGATCTTGGCCCTGCTGTTTGTTGGCGGGCATTAAAATGGTAACAGGCCACAAAGTCAGCCTGCCAACACACATTTAAAAATGCTCAAGTTAATTAATTGCACAGCCAAATGCCGGATAAGGGTCGAACCATGTTCCTTGATCCAGCACTCAAGCACACTGAGAATTTAACTAAAGAAATATTAATTTCTTATTTAATTTATTTGAGAGTGGTTTTGTAGCATATTTACGAGTATTTCTCAGTGTGGGTTAAGTTCGAGTAAAACCAATGACATGATATTTGCCGCACGATAGGAGCAGGATGCCGTCGAAGGATGGGTCTTGGAATGAGGATCGTCCCTCGTTGGTTTCGCTTTTCATTAAACAAATATCCAAACACTTTTGCCGCTGATCCGGCGACACAGATTGCGATCCAACATACATCCCGGCTGGAGTTCGAAGCCCGGGACTGAGTCCGAGTCCATTTTCCAATTCAATTTCGAATACTGCTGGCGACAAAAGGTCTGCCAAAGTCTCGCCAACTTGTTAATTAATTTTTTTGCCGAGTCTCTCTTTTTTCTGCGCGTGCCGGGAGAAGCTCTTTAATCGAAGCAATTTCGAGGCTTGAGTCCGAATAATTTCAGAATTATTATTAGACGTTAATAAGGTCTGTATTTTTCTTTTTATTTTTAAATTTAAACTTTTAGAGATAAGAATATACAGATTTTACTAAATAATACGCTTATTTATTATATAGTATTCTATTATAATTTTAGTCAATTCCTACTTGCAAGGGTATAAAAAATTCGGCTTGACAAAGTTACTTTCTGTTCTTGTTTTTATTAAAGTTACGTAAAACGTTCTCAGTTCTAAAATTCATTAAATTAATCACATCCAGAATAGTTCCATGTTTGATTATTTTTCCCATCAATATATTCAATCAACTGAAGAATCCTCGCTTTTTGCCTGGTTCTCAGCCATCTTTCAGCATCGCCCTCCGCATTAGCCAGCTTCATTAAAGCCAACACGCCCCCGACATCGAGGGAACGATCAATGAGCAATGATTAATCGACCACTCGGATGCATAAACATTCGACGGCACACAACACAATCAAATTAAGCCAACCAATAAATGTGAGCCAATTATTAAAACCTAATTTTGATGGCAGACACCGGGGTCTGATGCCCGATTTCACAGCTTCTCCGCCTTCGCCCTCGCCCCCGCCCCCTTGCACAGATCTCATCATCGGGTTTGGGCCATCAGTGGCGGCAGCTAATGAGCCGACATGCACTTGGCCGACCAACCGGTCGGCGAGCAACTAATCAAGCTGTTCAAGCTGCCAAGTTTGATGCATTTCCCAAATTGATGCCCCCGTGGGATTGATGGCCATGGGCATTCCGAGTGCCTCTCTGACATATGCAAAACATTTTGTTTGTTCACAATGCCAGCCTGACACCGGATCGGTTGAAGGGGATCTGGGCGGACGCCGCTCCACCGATTCCCAGTGCCTACAAATAAATGAGCAGAAAATGCAGACAAATCACGGGCCCACGAGGTGAAAATCTGCCATCCCGAGACAAGATGGGAAGCGTAGAAGGCAAGCAGCAAGTAATGCGGCTATTTCAATTTTTGTTTATGCGCCAAATTTACTGCAGGCATTCTGCCTCGGCATCGGGAGTTTTCTCTTTTTGAAGAATCGAATCAGCTCGCTGTTTGAGGTGTTTCTTATTTGCTTTGTTTCTGCCGTTGATGAGTATTGATGATGAGTTTTAATAAATTGCTGATGAGTTGCCCTGAAACAAGACCCAAGACCCGAGAGTTCCCAAAACACAAACCCGACCGAGAAAAGAAAATCGACGCCTTGAATAAGTAACAGAGAACCGAAAATGCATCAGAAGCAGGAGACGAGGGGATGCTGCGCAGCAGATGAGCATTTGAGTGATGCGTTTTTGAAAGTGGCGTCGAATTTCTCAACCGTGAAGCGCCATGCGGAGCAGAGGTAATTGAGATGCTGCTCCATCTCCTCCCGAATGCTACACATTCGTGTGTATAAAGTTGTGGAGAGCGCGGTGTATCCATTTAATTGCCGCCATTATTAAACCCATTTATCGTGTTTTCGTTTCAAAGTGTTTCAGGTGTCCATGGGGATCCGGAATGGGACTGGGATCGGCTGGCTTCGGCTCGGGATCGGGATCGGGAGAGGCTGATGGTGCGGTGCAATTAGCCCGAGCAGCTGCCCATGATGCTGCGCTTTACAAGGAAATTAAGTTGTTTTGCCTAATTAATGAAATTGAATTTTAATAGAAAACGCGCTAAACAAAAGACTGACTGACTTGCGGGAGCGCACTCAGCCACTCCCTGAGTCGAAAGCTGACCCCCAAGTATTTAGCAATTTGCCGACTTGTCACACTTTCGAGTTCATCAATGTCACAGTGACCGCCGTCGTAATGACTGTAATGATCATGATGACGATGGTAATGGCGTGATGATGACAGCCGGGCAACCGGAATCGGAATGTTTTCCTGTTTTCACCATAAGTCACATAAAGTCGTATAATTAACATAATCATAATCAACAAAGTATAAACATTAAATTGAGGCTAATTACTTTATAACCGACACTCAACTCAACTGCGAAACATCTGAGGCAGTATAGTTGTATGCTGAATTACCCCTGAAAAAAGACGAAACAAACGTGTTCACTTGTGGCAAACTCGTTTCAATTACGAGGAATCCAGCGGTCGCAGCCTGGCTGATTACACAGCAACAACAGTCCCCCAAAAATACTCAACCGGATGGAGCAAAAAAAATAAAACAAGAGCGAGTCGGTGACAGTTTCACACATGCCAATGAAATTTTGATTTTATTTTCCTCTAAGTAGAGGCTATGAACACGTATCTAAAGGTCTGCAATTACTACGGCAATGATGGAATAAAATACACTGTAAAATATATAAGGGCTCCCCCATGTTCTCTTAACATTTAAGAGGCTCACTTTTTTTCGCAGTGCATCCAGGCAGTAGCTAAGAGACGTAAACTATTACTGCCAGCCGGGTAAGTGAATGAAATTCGAGCCAGATTAAAAGGCAGATTTAACTCAAAAGCCCGCTTCAGATTTTTATGACAAGCACATGGATTCGTGTGTGCAATTGTGTGTAAGTGCGCCATATAATTTACAAATAATTATTATAATTACAGGTTATTTTCAGTTAACATGTTTCCAGTGCCTGTGCTGGATGACTTCGCTTGGCTGGCCGCCTGTGAGAACCGTTGCTGCCGCCGCGGGGATTGCATATAGAGCCGGGCCAATTATTTTGCTCATTTCCAGGCTCCAAATAAATGCTGTGCATTAATAATTAAGTTGTTTTATGCGATTTACTCCACCTATTTTAGCTAATTAGTTGGCTTAAGATTTGTTTAAATCGGCGAGCAAATTCAAACGAAATCGAAAGACTTAGGAAACGAACTTGGGCCAGAGTGAAATAGTAAATACTCTTATCGCTTGGATGATAGGTATACAGCTTTATATGTTAGGTTATTATCGCTGTTAGTGTGAATTCGCTAGTAATGATAATTTTGTAGGAAAGCTGATTAAGTCGGAGCTGGAAATCAACAAGACCAAAGCATGGGTCGGCGGATGCCGTTTGTCGGGAACAAGATATGAATTGGTTTATGCGATCAGGACAGAGATAAGGAGGACATCAAAGAGCTAACGACTTTATAGAGAGAGCGAACCCTAGCACTTCATTCAACTTAATTGGGAAAAAGTCCCAAGTACCTGCCTGTTTACCTGAGTCATGCCCCCTCCGCCATAGCATGCCGCCAATTGTGCGTTATAGCCACAACCAAAAACATAAACTGAATATACTGTATCTTTCGCAGTTGGTCATAAATAAATTCGCGAGTTGACCAGGGAGCAGGGGGAAAACAATCTATGGGCAGGGCTCCGGGTCAGCACAGGACAGGGCAGGAGACAGGAAAAAAAGTGGGCTTGGAGCGCGATAAAAATCGCTGGCAATTTGTTAAATTTAACGATTCCGAGCTGGCCAACCGCCGGCTAACGAAAACTGTGCCGAAACTTGGCCACTCGCCCCCGACCCGAACCGAACGCGTCCGGCCAGCCCAGCCCCTTCACAGACTTCGACTGTTTTATGTCCAAATAAATAATTAAAATGATGCGTGGTGTTAAGTACCGCCACGTCGAAGAGAGTTCCAAAACTGCCAACGGAGAATCGCACCATCGCCACAATATGCCCTTTCGAGCGACACGCTGTCTGTGGCCAGGCCCAGAGAGCATTTCTTCTGAAAATCTGTCATAAATTTATCGCTTTTGCGACCGAGTTCACTAAACCCCCGAACTTGGGCACGTACTTTGTCGTCGTCCGAGCTTAATTGCTTGTCATGTGGCACACATTTCCGCGGCAAATTGGCCACCAGATATGCGACCATATCGGACGTGACCCTCGGCACGCGGACCACACAGCTTTAGAGGGTTCAAGCTGCAAAAAAAAGTTTCATTATGATCCTCGAGTCTTACTTTAATGCCCTAAAAGAGGTGGACAACAGGGAATTTGAATACTGTTAATTCTTACATTTTCCTTAAATAAAGAGCAATCTTGATGTACACTATAAAGCTGACAACTAAAGTTTAATAAAGACAGAAATTGTTTGCCAGCAAACTGTTATTAAAAAAACTCCTCTTCCTCCCTTCAAGATACCCATAATTTACTAAACTATAAAAGGTAAAGGGCACACATTTCATAAACCATTTTACGCCCATTTTCTTCAAGAGCCATCACAGCGCTCAGCCTTCAGGGAATTTAGGCAACAACAGAATAAGGCCGGGGTTCGGTTTAATTTTGATTTTTAGTGGAGTAATATGCTTTATGAGTGGTGAGTGCTCGACTTGTTGTGCACAAAATGCCACTTGTCGCAGCTTCTTGTCTTTGAAGATCTTGATTCTTTTTTTTATCGGCGGAACCCCATAAAAACGGGCCATAAAATGAGATCTCCAACTAATCTTAACTGATCTTGAACGGTAATAAAAAAAAAAGAGAAAAATGGAAAATGAGAAATGGAAAATGGAAAATCAAGTAGCAAGTGCCTCTTACTTACATATATACAAAGTTTCCTAGTAAACCCCGTTGGTAGTCGCACATTTTTCGGAAATCTGATTTTGTCGGAAGCATCGGTTCGGAATGGGATGCTTATGCTTGAGGAAGAGCGCCTCGCTGTATCCAGCAGTGCCGCAGGACATTATAGATACTCTTAAGAACGAAACTACGTGTGAGAAGTGATTGAGCGATTCAAAAATTGTAATCAAAACCATTTCCTTATAGTGAGTCGCAGTCAGATAAGGTACCTGTATAATCGCTTCTGCGCCTTCGCTGGCTGTGGTAAGGATCCGCCCAACAGGCTGCACAAGTACAATTTCTATTCGGGACTCTTGCAATTGAATCCCCTGCTGCCCACCATTCTGAACTGTATGTTCAAGGACAAGGAGACAATCACTTTTCTGGACTTTGCCCTATTCCTCAGCACCTTTCAGGCCCACTCGCTAAGGACCACCGATGAGCTTAAGAACGCGATTAAGGATAAAAAGCTGAAGAGTAAGAGTTCACTTATCTGTCCAACTATAAAATACACACAGATCCGAACCCAGCGGATTTAATCACAACCAGAGTGGAATCTGAATTTAGGGAAACTTTTTCCAAGCACACTTGTTCATTTCAAATAAATAAATATAAAGTCTTTCCAGTGCTCTTCAACATGTACGACCACAACAAAGACGGTCGCATCACCAAGTACGATTTGGTAATAGTTGTCCACAAACTGTTCTCCAATCTGCTGGACCACGTCCAGATAATGCGTATTGTGGACTCGATGATGAAGGAAATGGATCACTCGGACTCGAACCACATACTCTTCTCCGATTTCTGCAAGGCCTTCGAGGTCTTTGATATGACCGAGAGGATGGTGACCTGGATACCTGGGCTCCACGGCAGAGCAGTCGATGATTCGCATCACTCATTTTCAAAATAGCCAAAATTTGTAAGCAATTTTTACATACATAATATACATCTGTTACTTGTCGTGGATGATCCTATGCTCAATCCTTCGTTAGTAAGCTACATTTTTCAGATTTTGAAAGTGCATAACAGGGGAATTTGGACTTTGAGGTTTTTTATTATAGAATCACAGCGATCCCCAACCATTGAATGCCGATTTTTATGACTCTATTAGGGCGAAATTCATAAAACGATACAAGAGGAAATAAGGTGAGCGGACAAAATGCCAACCGAAAGCTCATAAACATTACTACCTCTGACTCTGGCTGACTGACCATATAGGCGGGATATATGGATAATGTGGATATATAGTCATCGTCGTCGTTTCCCCTCCGCTCCGTGCCCTTCACCTTATGCGTTGAAGGAATTTTGCCTGTCTGTTGTTGGTTATTTCGCTTAGCAACATAAATAACATTTTATTGGCAATTTGTTGGCGAAATTAATGTGCATACAGTTGGCAACTTTGGTAATTTATGCAAATAAAACGATCGTAAATTTGGCATTAAAACGCTTATTAAATGATCGTTTATTAGCCCTGTCGAGTGTCTGCTGGATTCGGTTTCCCGAATCGGATAAATGCTCCTTGCTCCTGCTTCTGCTCCTTGCTTCTGCAACAAGCTTGCGATTTGTAGCACTTGCATACATTAAGTGATTCACGAAATTGTTCTTAAATGTTGGCAGCTACCTACACGATGTTATAATTTACGAGTACACAACTCCTGGGAACAGCACAGCTCTGCGTCCCGCACATGTACATCTATCGCCGATATATGGCCTTATATTGTTTAATGTATTAGCTGGCGCATTGTGTGTTAATTTGACATTCCTCGGGCTGGGAATGGCCAACAACACTCTGCAGCACGACAAACGAGGCTGGTTTCTGTCAGAAGCCAGAATTATAACCATATAAAATAAGTCGGCACTGACCGCTGGCCACTGATTCTGTCTGCTTCTCATCCTCCTCTTCTTCCTGTCCAGTCCGCGCATCATCATCGTCAGCAGCCCATCATCATCGTCTCGGGCAGGATTAGCTAAATTAATGCGGCGAACTGGATGTTGGGAATCCGAGCTGTCAACGCTTCGAGTCTTCACTTTATCAAAAGTTCAAGAGGGATTTGGGGGATACAGTGGTAAGTCGAGCTTAAAAATAAAAGGCTTTCAATGAAAAGAAACCCTAAACTGGACCTAAACAATAAATCATTCCGATAGCTTTATGTACTTGTATTTAAACTAAGTTGTAAGAGTGGATCGACTTTATTGTATTTTTATTTTTATTTATTTACTTGATAATAATCTATACAATCCAAGGATACTTAACCACTGAAGTAGTTACCCCATCGACTTACATATTTATCGAACCTTAAGACCCTAACATCAGAGTATTAATCAATGATCGACCAGAGAAACGATAAAGCTCATTTCATTCATCGAAACCCTTGTCAAATTTGACATTCCTGCTCTTCCCCTCTTTCTTTTTTTTATTATCTTTCACTCTCTACACAAACCAGAAACAAATACAATTAATGATTGATATCCCCAACGGTTCGGAAAAAATATTTTTAAAGCGCCCAGTTAGTGGCAAAGCGTCTTTTACTCCATCTTATTTTGTCGCTTGACCCCAGAAAAAGTATAAATGTGGCATCTGTCATAGGTTGTACGAAGCAAGTAAAACTTCCATTCATTCATTCAGTGTTCGGATTCATTCAGAGATCGACCTTTGTTCGATCTGCCCACAGGCAGCGACGACCTGAGCCATAATCATGGCTTAATAATTGAAATTTATTAAAATAAATCAGAAAAACTTCTTTAACTAGAGACGAAGCCACATTACAGATTTTTTAGGCATTCATCTCGACCGGCTCACACTGGAAACAAACAATGGTAGCTCTGTAATTTGGATTTATACACGAAAAAACATCATCATTCAGTGCATTCTGAGTTGTTTGAGCCCAAGGCCTTTAGCAAATTCAATGCCATGCATTTCGGCCAGCAACTTACACGACGAATTCATAAATTTATTAATGAATTAAGTTATAAGGTAATTTAGCAGCATCCACTTCTCCTCTGTCGCTCCTCGAGCCCCTAAACCGTTCCGCGCGGAATGCAATCAGCTCAAAACAAAATGATGATCGCTGATGATCGTTGGCAATATATCAGCAGCCGACACCGCAGACCTAATCGAATGTTGTAGGCTCTGCGAGCCGATTCTCGGAACTTGCCAAAAGGATGCTGCGCAGAGGCGCAGGCGGAGAACAGAATTTAAATGAAGCTGTGGCAGAAGGAATGCCACGGGAGACCCGCGATCGGCTTTGTTCTATGCTCGGATCCGGGGACACATGATTAGCTACACTGGGGCTGCTTCCAAAATCGTTATCACCAAGAACCAAGAACCCAGAACCAAGTTTCTTGTTTATAAATTGGAATTTAAAATTAATTAAGTTGTCGTTTTGCGCTTTTATCCAATTTATAACTAATATGACACCGATTATACGAAATATGTTCACTAATTAACGAACAAACACCGCAACTCTCGCGACTCCTCCGACTGTCCTCCGCCTCACCAAGAGCAGGAAATACACAAAGGCCAGGGCAGACAGTCAGGCTACATTTAATGTCGCTGCTGGTTCTTCGCTCGCTGTTGACTACCCTTAAAGGGGGCTTAAGGACTTCGTGGTATATTTGTTTTAAAATCTATTATAACATTTATTTTTCAACCTAATTAATAGTTAGATTTACATTTTACAGTTAGCAAATGGATCAAAAATCAGCCAAAAAAGCATTCATTTGAATTTGTATAGCTTTTCTGTGTTAGTTTTAGTTAGGTTAATAAGTCTACGTATTAAGTTTACAACATTGAGTTTTTGACTATATTTTCTTACACAGTTTTGACCTATTTATATAACCCAGATGGGGATCATATTTTATTTCTGGGTTATATACATAAATATATATTATTTAACTTCTGTCTTTACAAAGTTCGTATTAAATAACTAAGAGAGCTGTAATATTCTTTCGATGGAATTATAAAATATCCCTGCAAGGGTGTCGGAAGCCTCGGTGTCAATGAGCGAGTCAAGTTCCTGTCTTGTTAGTATTCCTACTGACTTGGCTGCTCTCTCGGCCTCATGATGACGGTGCTGATGGTGATGATGATGACGATGATGACGGCACCTTGGATCGTGCCCGTGTGCTCGTAATCTGCTCGCTGAAGACGCGTTGTAAATTGTCTGACAAAGCTTATTTTATTAATTTAAGCCATAAACGCGTCCCTCTCTTTCTGGCTGCTCGCTTGCAGATCCTTTTTGGCCTTTTATATGCCCCACCGATCTTACCGCTCCCCTCCATTCCCGCCACCAATTTATTGCCATCATAAAAAGCCGTTTTGCGTTTTAATAAGCCGTGTTCGGTTCGTTCGTTTCGGTTGTTAACAGAAGACGTCGACCACTTCCCCCTGCACCACTCCTCTCTTCGTCTGTGGATATATTCTCAGTTCCCTGCATTCTTTAGGCATAACTAGAAAATTGGAGTTGTGTTTTGGTGTCTGGCGAGTTAAAAGTATCGAGAAATTGGCCAATCGAGTGACACTGGTTAAGGAAAGTGTCCACAAGGAAGTTGGAGAAGTGAACGAAAGGCCCAAGAAAGTGGAGAATAGAATAAATAACTAGTGCTTAAGTTTAAATGCAGTTATCTTAAGTAAAAAAATTAAAATTCCACTACACTTTATTATTAAATGATAATAATTTTTAGTATGGAATTATTTTATTATCTTATCATGTGGTAAAACATATTTAAACCCCAAATACAAGCTTATTCAATATGAGACATAATAATGCTTTGAAATCACACACAAAATATTTCTTTCTATAAACCTTCTTCAATTGGACAAATTATATAAATAAATTAATAAAAAAAAAACACTTTCCTTCTCCCGCAAATCAAATAACCAAGCTGGAGACCCCGACTTGACCCGCACAATCCCACTCAATCCCGAATGCAGGACGGAAACAACTCGCACTGTCCGTGTGAGCAGTGCACAATAAAAATAAATATGTCAAAATTAAGTAGGGAGCAAGCATTGCGAAAGAGATAAGGGAAACGCACACACAACTGGGAAGGAAAGTGAGGGTCGAAAGGGGAGAGAACCCTTTGCTGGCCATAAAAACAAGGCGTTGAAATCAGTAAAAAATTGGAAAGAGCCAGCCAAGAGATTCTGCTGAGCAAACAACCTGGCCATCCAGCCCATCAAGATGCCAGCCAAAGTCCAACTGAGACTCCATCACCAGGTCCTGGTGCCCAACTCCAAAACTCTTCCTTATCCTCATCCTCAGCCACATCCAGGTCCTCGTCCATGGGCGATGGGCATGAAAATCGTTTACAAATAAATCAGAAAGCGATAAATAAGGATTTTGTCTCGTAATAACTCAGCGGGAGCCATTTAACATGCAATCATAACGAATCGATGCTGAACGGTTTAGCACACGGACGGTGGCCGGACGGAGTTGTACCCAGGTCCGAACTCAGGACCCATCTCCCAGATGGTTGCACTGGGGGAAATACTGACCAGGTTAAATAACATACCAAATTCTTAAATTTGTGATTTTTGTAATATTTAAGTTTAATATTGATAGTAATTTTAGTAAGTTAAGTCCGTTTTTGCAAGTGCATTAAATGTCGAGTGGAATCGGAATCTGGATCGGAGGATGGCAACACGCTTTCACACCAGGCAGTCGCCATTCGGATGGAATGGGTTCGTCCGTCGCGGTGGCAGGGGGATGGGGGATCTTGGCCAGGAGTGGCAAGTGGCAAGTGTGTATCGAATTGTTGTTGACTTGCTGCAGTTGTCGCTGTTGTTGTTATTGCTGTTGTTGCTTCTGCCGGGGGCATGAAAATAAAGTTGCAAGCGGGAACAGAACATGGCCAGAGTGGTCCCCACTCCACCCCACCTCAAGAGGAGCAGAGTTCACACAGTGACAGGGGCGTGTTACCATAGCCTAGGTAACACCCTGAACTCTCTCGCCTGCAGTTCATAATTCGCCCACAACAATGCTGCTTAATTATGTTGTAAAGCGATCTGGCAAGCAGGTCCTTCCTTTGCTCCCGCACTCCGCATTCCCCGTTCCTGCGCGGCCAATAACTCAGACCAGGCACGGGGGAAGTAATTAAAATTACAAAAGCCCCAGCGTTGACGTTGACGGCCGCTTCGCCATAAAATGGCTGCCAGACACGCAGGGCGTATACGTGATTCCCATGACTAATTGCCAGAACTGTGTCACAGGAAACGAGCCAGCTCCGCTCCGGGACTCCGGGGCTCCGAGCACTGGGCTGTGCGGCTTCAAAGGGTCAGACATGCGGCTGGCTCTGGATCCCGGGAAGGCTCCGGCTTATCGCGATGCAGTTGTAGTTAGCAGCGGCTAACAAGAAATTAAATTCCATTAAGGCCTGTCGGATCCAAAGAGCCACAGACTTGCAGCACACTGGCTATTTGCGAGATATTTAAATAGGTCAAAATTAAGGATTGTATTATCTTTTAACTACTTTTAAATTCAAATGAACTTCAGTAATCTTTTTTAGCCATCTGACCATATTTTCTCCCTTAAAAAATCTTAGATTGAGCCAAGTTTCAACAACCTTGGCCCAGTGTGCTGAGCTGTGCGCACGCCCGACTAATGAAGAGGTGGTAATTTATGTGAATATCTTCACCTGTTCCTAGACAGGTTTTAATATGCGAGCGAGTGGGTACTCATGAATGAGGCGATCCCTGAATGAAGATGTGGGCCTGAACCTGCAACGTTGTCTAGCTAGTCCGGCCAACCAGCCTTGGCGCTGAGTGCAGGATTAATTAATTGCCGTTGCCTCGTCAGCGGACCGGCAGACATGACGTATACGTGACATTTGAGATATGTTCAGCCGCTTAATGTGCGACATTTTGTTTGTTTTGCCGTTGCCTCTGCCGCTTGTACTCGCACTAACCACAGCTTTCGACAATCATCAGTAGCCGTTGTGCCCATTTGCATTTTGTGGCTTTGCACACATAATGATGCCCCACTGGCTTCAGTGCGACGGAGCAGCGTTGTCAAATGACTTGGGTAAGTTTATCGCAAATGCCATCAGCTGTAGTTGAAGCTGAGCCTCCTCCGCGGAAATCCGTCAGCAAGGCAGTCATTCAGTCAATCCGTCAGTTCGTCAGTTCGTCAGCTAGGCTGAATTGGCCAATTGTACGCGGCTGCCAAGGCTCCTAATCCTCGGTAATCCCTTCCGCGGTCTCGCGGCACTCAGGAATATGATGCAACTGCGAATGTTGTAAGTCTTAATGGGGTATAAGTGGAAATACTATTAACACCATAGGTAATTAAATAACAACTTTTTAATTGAATACATATTATTTATATCTCATCGTTTTATTCCTTCTCAAAAACTACCAGTGGTATCTGTATAAAACATAAATTATATCTTCTAATATCTGTTATTCAATTTGAAACTTCTACGAATATATTCGCAGTGTGTCTGGACATCTTGTACGTAGCTGCTCATAAATTTGGCTCGATTGCGGTCTGTTGCGAGTGCAGCTTTTTAACATATGCTGATAGGCTCCTGTGCTACAATAAGCTAATGCAATTCTGGCCAAGAATCGGTCTGAAACTGTAGTCAGCTCTGCGCACTGCTGGCGTGCTCACGGCTGCCATGTCGTTTGACACATTTAATTGGAAGTCAATTGGCCGGGCTGGGAGTGATTGCTGAGGTGGCAATTGGCGCTGCCACAAAGGCGTGCTAAGCCTGAAAAGTGAAATGCAAAACCAGTTAATCACTGAATCGATCAAGGAAGTCGATGCCAATATCGCGTTAACGCGTTTGAATTACAGAAGGCTTGGGAAAATGGGCAATGGAACTAGTTGTCTTGGGTTATTAAAAGAAAAAAAGCAATGCAAAAAGATCCATTTTATAAGGAATATATGTAAAAATGTGCGCTTTAATAAATATATAATAGGAAGGTGATGCTTTATATAAAGAAAAGAGCACTGTCCCTTTAAATATTGAATGTAATGTAAGACGAGCAGCATGAATAAACAAAAAATTCCATATAAAAAATTAAAAGTCTTAGTCCCTACTCAATACCCAAAGGACCAGAAAAGGAGGCGACAATCGGCGCTCCACACACATTTGTGACTTTCAAAGGGGGGCCCGGAGCCCCCCGGGGCCGAGCTCTCTTTGGCCCATTGTCATGCCGGCTTATTGATTGGAATACAATGGATCCTTAAAGTGTGCTTACAAGCGCCGTAACTCAAACAAATTGCAGCGCCCAAACGCCTGACTCAAATGGGCGTCGGCGGCAACAGCCACCTCAGCAATGCCACAACAGCAACATCTGCTGGAACGACGACGAGGACGACGACACTGATCAACAGGCGCGGCGGCATGGATGCGTCGGATTATCGAACACGGACAGCGTCTGGGTTTTACATGATGCCTACACGACAGGACAGGAGCGGCCTGAACCAGACTTGGTTTAACAAAATAAACCAACCGCTGCCCTCATCCAATAGCACACTGGTAAACACAGGGAATTGGACTCCAACATTTCTATAATTTCCTAAAAAAATTAATGCAGGGCTGGGCCTGGTATTCAAGATCAAAGTATTCCTTTCGCTTCATTAACTTATCCCAGTTCACACCTAAAATCTCCATTGCCAATTCCTAAAATCCTCGACACACTGTGCACTGTGATTGTTTGGCTGTCCGACTGCTCTTGGCCGCCTTGAATTATTTGAAGCTCGCCAAGAAAGCCATACGGACACGGACCAGAGGCGCTACTGACGCGCTTATGTTAAATTTACCAAACAACCGATTTGTATGCAATTTCGCGATCGAGAGTCTCAGAAGCAGACGGGGCACGGCGACTGAAATCCAAATCCCAGCGAGACATCATGACGTCGTGGATTTCCAGCGGGGCCGGCTGCCGGTTCCTGCTCTCGAGTCCCAGTCCCGGTTGCATTGTCATTGTCTGAGTCTGCTCCGCGTCGCGGAGTCTAGTTTATTGGCGCAACTTTTTATTTGCATTCGAAATGTTTTTGCGTATTTTTTTTTAATTTTTGAAACAAGTTTTCATCTTTGTTTTTGTCTGCTGAACGTGATGTATGCGAAGTGAGCCGCCAGTCGCCAAGGGCCAGGTAACACAGGAAATAAATGGGAGAAATTGTAAAATCAGCATACAGCATCTATATAATGTATGTGCATGTGGGTTTACGGAATTTTGCATGAATGAAGGTTACAAAGTACAAATTTGTCATAATTAATATTTTCTGAATGCAATTCGAAATTTACCTGACATTTTTCTCTAAGTGAATCGTACCATGTCCGCCCAACCACACAATTGCCATAAGTTTTGGAAGCTCTGCAATTATTTGCAAAATTCCTTAGGAATATATATTGACTCGGACTGGAGTACCCGGCAGCAGCAGACGACTGACCAACTCAGCCAGGGGACTTCTCTCTGTCTTTCCTGTCTTCCCGTGGCTGGGCTTCTTCTGACAGCCCATACAAGGAAGCCCAGCCATCCAGCAATAGCAATCGTAAATGTGGCATAGAAGCTGCTGATGATGCTCGTGACTGCGACTGTGACTTTGAGTGCACTCGGACTCTGGATGAAGATTTGAATTCCGATGTAAGTCTTTTGGTTTTCAGATCCATCATAAACATTTCTAAATTTGCCACTTAATTTTGACTACAAATTAAAAAAATTAAAAATCGTATTCACAGAAAGACCCAAAGACATATACGTATATTGTTTAATTGAATGTGATACCAGATAGTCATAGAACAAACATTATGTACAAATCATTATGTACATACCTTACCTTTATTTTCGAACTTTGCTCATTAAAAATAAGCAACCATTTGGCATTTGGCTAACCCTCACTCGACAAGAATCAAAAATCGGGGATCTGGCGGATTATAGTTCCTTTCGACAACAAGTTAATTCAATCATGCACACAAGCTGGCCAATTCAGCGAAACCGGGCATTAGCACCCATTATTGGCAGCCAATCTTTGAGCACCGAATGCTAACAAAGCCCCGCACCCACACAGACTGTATGTGTGTTATATGGACTCCACGGCTGCACCAACCCATAAGGCAAATTGGCGACCCCCCCCCCCAAGTGGCCCCAAGTGTCAAATTAAACAAACAGCAGACCGCAAATCCGCAATCCGCATATCCAATCCCCACTGCCATAGTCCCAAAGCAAACTAAGCTGGAATCACATCAAATGATCGATGCAAATTGCATTGCGCTCACTCGCTGTCGGGGCTGCTAATTTTCTGCGAATCCAATCGCGTTCCTCGAGAACGAGGCCCCCGAGTGGGATCGCAGGTATATAGTATGGAGTTGTGGTAGATTTGCATGTGGGTGGTCAGCAAATTGCCGGAACGTGAGCACAATTTTTAAATGAACTGTCCAAAAGTGGTTAGAACTGCAGAACAGCAGCAACGGTTCGCTCCAAGGCGCATTCCTTGCACAAAACTGTTGCAATTAATTGCGTAAAAGTTCTAAATTTTTCGACCTCCCTTTGCCCCCTGACGGTGTTCCACCACTTCTCTTGGGGCAACAATGGCGTCTTGGACAAACTTTAAAACAGCCCTTGCAACCGCCAAGCGCCGCATTATCGCCGAAGTCGCATCGCACAGTGTTAACAGGATATAGAAACTACAAAATAAATGCTATAAAAAAAACACCAGAAATCAATAATAATCAAAGAATGGAAGAATCTCAAAAACTATCTAAAATAGAAAACCGATTCATTCTTATAAATATAAAATACTAAATTATTGAATTGAATAAATTAAAATATATACTACTTGTTCTTCTGCACATTTCGTGATCATTTTATGAACACCACCACTGTGCAGCTCTCGGTCGTCATGGTCGTCGTGCCTTTCGGTTCGAAACGTGATCGATAGACGGACTACCACCACTGGCCAGCTTTGGCCAGAACTGAAAATTGGCTTTTGCCGTTTGCTGTTGCCAAATGTTTGGCCTTAGTCAAATTATGTTCTTTAACTCGTTTGATAATGAAACTGCAAATTGAAGTTGGGAATTGACTAACTGACTGACTAGCTTGGCAGCTCAGCCCCCAAATTGTTAGCTCACACCGTCCCGGAGCCACGCTAATGATTACGTGTTATCGTGTTGTAATTTTACACAGGCCCTAATGACGAGTCTCCTGATCGGATGCGAATCCGACGACTGGTCCGCATCAGCCATCCATCTCCATCTGCGCCAGCCATCGGATGGGATCGATCTGGCTCTAGGTTAGACACTAACTGGGCTCATCATGGAGCGTTAACAAGCTCATTTTTCTAAACTTGACGTGCTGAGTCCACCAACCACCAATCGACTGGCTGTAGGATCCACTTAGGCAAAGATCGTTGCAGATTATCGGAGCCAGCCAACTTGGGCAATTTACTTAGCCACGGTCACTTTCGAACGTTCCCAGCGGTGGGATCATAAATTGCAATTGTTTATAATGCGATTGGGCGCGTTATATCCTGACACTTGGAACATAAACTGTATATGATGGCTTAGGTCTCCATAAGAAGTGGAATAGGCAAATTCTTTTTGCTTTTTTTTAGTAACTGATTGGTGAATCGTTGTATTGTATTAGTTTATGGGCATTACCAAGTTGACCTTGCATAGTTTGTTAGTTGATAGTTTCTATAAATTCACAAAAATCTTTATAATACATAAATAAAACTTTAAAAATAATAGGTGATGGATCTAAGATTTTTTCTTAAACATTTTATTTTTTAAATTCATGACGATTTCTGATCTTATGTATGGATCCAATGATGACACAAAACCAACACCCACTTAAAATTCAGATGGCCTGATATATACTGTAAGCAGCAGAGTCGGCAATAGTTAACATTTATTAAAGGTTGTCTTTCAAAACGTTTTCCAGTCAGAAGTGGAAAAGGAAGAAGCGGCCAATATGATCTGGACACAGCGAGTAGGGCACATTAAATTGAATTTTAATGTTCTCACAGCCCCGGAAAATCATGTGCCAGACCATAAAAGCCAAGGATCACCTCGGTTCGGGTCTGCGGAGTATCTGTGGGCGTTAATAAATAGCCCCAGAAGAAGGGATCGAAGGGGTGCGGTAAATTATGGTTATTTAAATAAACAGCACACGATTTGATTTGGCGGTACAAAAGTGTTGCCAGCGCAGCCTCCGAAATCGGAAGAGCGACGCGCCGACGACGTCTAAAAATTATGTTGTAGTTTGGCCAGCAGGATCCGATCCAATAATAATGATAATGATGGTGCCGCTGCACCCAATGGAAGGCAGAGGTTGCGCCATCAACTCTTGATTGAGTAACGCCCCAGAATTGGCGTCTAATTATGAGTTCCAGGAGTTATCAAGTGCTGAAGCTGGAGCAACTGGCGGATCTCTGAGAGCATCGGCAGAGGCATCATTAGCTGATGATTGACCTGGCCTAATCGGCGATAAGACTCGTGATAAGCAAACACGCTAAAGCTAAAGGTGCGTGGACTCGGCACTGAAAATAATTTAGATTTCTACGTAGCTTTAAAAAATATCTGCATATGAGATATTTTGTTTTTCAAATGGGATAAATACTTTTACAAAAACTTGATTCTCTTTATTTCCTTAAATTTAAATAGTATACAGCTTATTCCAAAACCAATTATGGTAATAAAATGGATTCTCATATATATGTTCAGTGTATATTAGCTGGTGCGACCTTTTGGCCAACTGATGAGACTGAAACTGAACTGTTCTGAGACAAAGTTAACTGCGGGGCAGAGTCCTTGCCATGACGATTCTCGTTGGCGTTGCGGTGTTTTGTTTATTTTGAGGCTATAATTTAAGCAGGTAATTGCACGCTGGCGGCCAGAATTTGTAACTAAACTGCAAATTAGCAGCCAATTGCCAGGTCTATTAATAACCATAATTATTGGCTCAAGCGCTGACGAGCGAACGTCGCTCCGCTAAAAAACAAGAAGGACGAGATGCGGATTTTGATGCGGCAGAACTGTCTGCAAATTGCGCTCGGCCAGGTCCCGAACCGTAGGAGCCATTTTGCTGGCCCTCGAT
>VNJV01005789.1:0-46403 GCA_008042635.1 Drosophila nikananu | reverse complement strand
TACATATATACCATATGCATTTCTATAACTATAAAGCCATATGTATCTGCATTTTGTAACCAGGGCTCCTTGGACGGCGATCCGGATGGACGCGGCGATTCACAGGCGGAGAACAAAAGTCCCGACGATGCCAACGGTTCGAAGCGACGCGGTCCGCGCACCACCATCAAGGCCAAGCAGCTGGAGGTGCTCAAGACGGCCTTCAATCAGACGCCGAAGCCGACACGGCACATCAGGGAGCAACTGGCCAAGGAGACCGGTCTGCCCATGCGCGTTATACAGGTGAGTTAGTTTTTGGGGTCCTAGATCTCCTAGATCTCCTCCTACTCCACATATAAATATCTATATATTTATATGGAAAAATCTTTGAAAATGTGCACCTGAGACCTTGAGTGACTTTTGCTATGGAAAACAATTGCTTTGCCAGCCGGAAAAGTCTAAAACTTGGTTTTTTTTCTGATTTATTTCATAGGCCAAAGCCGTTGACTTTGTTGCTTCCTCTTAGCCTTTCACTGCTTTTATTTTTATTTATTTTTTCTTTACCGAAAGCGACCTTCCCAAGTGGTCGGTCGGTCGGTCTTTCGGCTTCGAACGCGTTCCGTCTGGGGTTTCATCAGCATAAAAAAGGCATAAATTAGACCCGCTTTGACTGGCAAATGTTTAAACTAAGGCAAACGCGGTCAACGCTCAACAGAAAAGTAAAAAAATAAAATCATAAAAAATAGTCGGACGCGATTTTTCAACGTTTTGCCGCCGCCGTCGCCGCCTTGCAACGCTTCATTGCTCGCAACAACAAAGCAAATACAATAAAAAATAAAATTAATGTCGGAACGTGGGCGTGGCAGCGGAAGTTCAATGCGCTCCCAACAAACCACAGGAGGAAAATCTTAAAAATTTAATTTAAATTAAAAATTGGCAAAATGAACTTGGAAATTTTCTCTCAAGAAGCGGGAGTGGAACAGCGATGTTGAGTAACATGCAAGCCGGCGATTAAGCTAAAATCTGGGCTTAAAAGATAATGCCAAATGGCTTAGATAATTGGGATTAGATTGGGCATAACCAGGGGGAGGCAGTGGATGATTATCGCCGTAGGAAAATGTGCCAGAGCAGAAACTTAATTGCAACTTAAGTAGGAAGCCCTTTGAAGTTCTCCGATCAAAGGTTTTAAGTTATATAATTAATGAGGAGTTTTATTATATTCTTATGATGAAGATTACAATATAATCCTGACCAAAGCACATTAATATTTAAGAAGAGAACAGAAGTAAAACAGGGAAAAGGCTTCCAATTAAAATAATACAAGAAAATACCTATTAATTGGTTTTTGTAGAGTGCTTAACGCACTTCAAAGTTGTATTTTAGACTGATAATCAATTTAAATATTTGGCTATAATAGATATTACACTATATTACACATCAACATTTAATTAGAAACCCCTTTAAACCCTTAAATAATACAAGAAAATGCATTTCATTGGTTTTTTGAAGTACGTTTCGCCCTGACTATATCATTGCAATATCTTCATCATTTCCACATTCCAAATTTCCTGCTGACAGTTGCCTAAGCTGCTGTTACTCCCCCATTTCAATAACTAAAAGGTGCGATCACTTTTCCTATGGAGAATCCTTTGCCCTCTTTCGTTAAACAGATGTTGTTCTCCTGTCAAGGATATCCGCAGGAGCAGCATATGTTTCCCCCCGGCCTGACCGACCGCAACAACATCATTAGGCTGACTTTTCCCTTACAGCGACGGCGGCGGCGGCGGCACCTTGCTCGAGTTTTCAATTTTTCAACAGGTTTATTTTTTTCGACTCTTAAATTTTTCCCTTCCCCCACAGCTGCTTCTCTCTTTGAATTGTTTTCCAAAATTCCTATCCCATGAAAGGGATCTTAAGGTTGGGCACGGGACTGGCTGCGATTCGGTTTGGTTCTGGTTTTCGGCTTGGCCACGGTTTCGGCCCTTTTGATGTGTCATTGGTTACAGTTAAAGGATATTTAGGCGGCGGCCTCCACTCAGGGGGATTTCGTGCGACAAGTGTGACACAATCAACACCTCTTTCTTGGAGTGGAGTGTCCCCTCTTCACCGCTAAACGAAAGTGACAAATGCCCAGGCAAACGCAAAAAAAGAAAACAAATCTTAATCTGGAGAATCGGAGGAGCCTCAGGGGTAGGGGTAGGAGAGAGAGGGGGGGCAGACATCTGTGAGCTGTCAGCGGCAGTTGGAGATACACATTTGCATCTTCATTAAGGCTGCACTCTGGCCTCGTCCCATCTCGTCTCGTCTCTGAATATCAAGCGTATCGAATGTCTGAATGTCATATGGATATATAAACATATAGCTATAGTCAGCTTCCAGCTGATTTCTGGGGAAACCTTTGCTTTGGCTGCTTTTGAGTAACCCGATATTTCTTTGGGGAGTTCGTCACTCTCAAATCAAAAGAGGGGGGTAACCGCCTCTTGAGATACCTTCTCCCCTTTTTCCCCCTTTACAGATGTCAACGGGAAAATTTGTACCACTTGGAGAATCGAGAATATATACTGCTTCTCTGCTTCTCTACTTTTCCCTCTTTCCCTCTTTCTCTCACTCCTTTTTTCTCTGGGGCGCCCGCCCGCTGTGAGTTTTATAATAATTTTTTACAACAACAGCAGCAGCAGCAGAAGCAACCTGAGGGCATGACACAAAAACTTCTTAAGAACTTTTGCCGACACTGAGTGGGGTGGGGTGGGGTGTGGGGTGGCCTAGCAGGGGGAGAGAGACAGCCGCGCCACGGGACAGAACGCTGGGCCCCACATTGGGCGCCAACACAAACAGAATTCCCCACTCTGCCCCACGCTTCACCTCTCTCTCTCTCTCTTTGGCTTGGCGTCTTGAACTTTGACATGGAAAAAGCGATGAACTCGGGCAAAGAGCTGGAGAGCAGGCACAGGGCCAGGTCTTATCCAGATAGAAATAGATCACAAAACTTGACCAGGTCCAGTTGAAAATGTGGCCAAGTTATTTGTGAGATTTGAGGGATTTATAGGGGAATTTAAAGTGATATTACAGGATAAATAAAATATATAAATTAAATTAGTTACAGGATATATATATATATATATATAAAATTTGATGTAAGCTAATTATTTATACAAAAATAACTACTTGTTAGAATAAATCTCCCAATGTAACCTCAAGAAACCAAAAAAGCCTTCAACTAACCATCAACAAATAGGATTTTCTTCTGTTTAGGTATCAGAAAAAGGCAACCCAAAATGAATTTATAATAATTAATCTACAATTTCCATTCAAGACTACCTTTTCCCCATAGATATACCTCTCCATAAGGTACCATAAATAACCCACAGATAAGACTAAACCCCAGAAAAGAATCCATCATTAAAAGGGATACCAGTGCCTGCTCTGAGAGGCTCCACAAAATGCAAATCATTCCCATGAGAAAAAGAGAAATTACCAAGCCATTTGTATAATTGATAGATAGATATGCTACAAAAAAAAAAAAAACACAATATATAAACTATCTTAACAACATAACTACCGCCCAGCGCAGAGACATAAAAGCCAAGGCATAGCCACAGCCACTTTCCGGGGGCCCCATTAAGAAAGCCAAGAGTTATGGCCACCAAATGTCGCAAGGGAAGTAGATGATACTCTTCCAACCTGTTCGGCAGGAAGGGGATCTCGGGGGTCTCTTTCGGGCTTACGCTCCATTTAAGCCTTTTGAAAAATTATAAACAAATAAACAATAAACGAGAAATCACACAGTTGGCGGAGCGCGGAGAGCAGCAGCGGCAGCTAAACAAATTTTTAATGTGGCATGCGCTGAGCTTGGCGCCGGGCAAGCTTGACTTGAAAGAAACAAACGAAAAGCAACGAAAACAAGCTCAGAGATACAAAGATACTACGATGCTGAGGGACAGATACAGAGACAGAGATACAGATACACAGATGCGGATGCGAGCCGGACATTTGTCATTTGTCGTCGCCATGCAGAGGCGTTTATTTGTCAACAGACAAAACACATTCGAGAGCATTTCCCGCCTTGATTTGCATTTCTTTGTTTTCAGTTTCTTATTTTTTTTTATTTTTTATCAGAACCAAGATTTATTTACTCCATATATATGATAGTTTTTAGCCATTGACAAATTTCCGTGTGTAGAGTTTACGTTTCTGTTTTATGGCCAGCTAATTAGTCACAAGTTCGTATGGCTTTTCGCTTTTCCTCTTCCATTTTTTTTTTTTATTAATTGAGCGGAAATTGTTTTGATTTTGGTTTTTGGTTTGGTCTTTTAACCGCAAAACTTGAAAAGAAACCCCGCTTTCAGCTCACAAGAGCGGCTAATTTAACGCATTTATTTCAACATGGAATTGGTAGTTCAACTCCGAGGCGCCCCCTCTCTGCTCTCTGCTCCATGACATGGCTGGAAAAGGAAAATTATAATTTCAACAACTCATCAAGTTGCTATTAATTTCGATTGAGGCGCCGGGCAGCCAAAATCGAAAATGAAACCCTCAAAAAAATAAAACTGCTGGCTCATGCAAGGAGCTCTCCGTCTTCAGTAACACCTACTAAACTATGGGAAAAAAAAAGAACTGTAGAAGGGGAAGGGGAGGAGGCGGAGAACACCTGAGATACAGATCTGGAAAAAGAAGAAGTTAATTATCTGTTAACTCTTACTTGAGGCCAATTCACGCCTCACCGGGTTAAGAGGTAGAAAAGGGACAAAGGTTTATATGAAAGAGAGGTTTTCGGGTTATTTTTTTTTGGGGCTTCGGTAGTCATCGATATCTTGTTGTTGTTATATTTTTGAGGGGCGTGACAGCAGCCTCTTTCGATAAATGCAAATCATGGGCAAGTGCTGGAGGTCATCATCATCATCATCAGAGAAGCCTCAAGAGAAGCGGCGATCGTCAGTCATCGAAGAGGTGGGTCTCAGTTGAGGGAGGGGGAAAATAAAGGATTTGTTGTGGCTAATAGGTTATGTATCGGGGTTTATTAGGGGGAGAGACATCTGATTTGATAAATTTGATGGATTTTGTTTATAGTATTTAACCACAAACAATAGATTTACGTTTTAACTAAGCTAGGAAGCTGAGAAAACCACTTAATTTAAGGTTTTAATACTCCGAAAAGGCTTCTGTTTGAGTGGTGACTGTCATGTATAGGAATATATTATATAAAAAAATATGTCTTTTTGTTTCAAAATGATGTATGACTTAAAAATGATTTATTAAACAGTGATAATTACACACTATACTGTGTAGTTCCCATATATTTAAGTATATTATATAGTAAATTATACTAAATAGCAGTATTATGTTAGAATATATTATATATTAAATTATCCTAGATTTTGAAAAATACCTTTCTCTCATTTTACACTTTAGTCTTGCGACTTTTGGCTTTCAGAAGTGCCAAAAGTCTCCGGAAATCACCATGAAAATTCCAGGAAAGATTACTGCTTGACTTGGACTTTTCTCTGAGGCTTGAATGCCGTCGTTGATTAGCTTTAAAAATTGTTATTGCCGAATTCGTTTGCTACCATTGTGCGGTGGCGGCAAAAGCACAAAACAAAAAAAATATATATATAAAAAAGGCAACTAAAGTTGGCCCCATTGTTTTTGGCAATTAAGCGGAGAGTAGCCAGCCGGCAACAGCAACAAACAAACAATAAAAACAACATGAAAAGGCAATCCAAACAAAATAACAAACAAATCTTGCCGCATCATAGCAAACTAATTTAACAAAATAACCAAAAAAAAAAAAAAAAAAAAAAAAAAAAAAAAAGAAAAGAGAGGCAAAAAACCAGGAAAAAAAATAAGAAACTAAAGCTAGAAAATGGTAGCCGCAGCCAACGTGCCGAACAATGGGCCAACAAGGGGTTAATTTAGGCATGAATGAAACCGAATACCAAATGGGAATCGGAATAGGGATTGTGGGGATTGTATCTTTAACCAAATCGCACCACATCCAATCATATCAATCAAAGGCAGCAGAGAAACGTGACACACATTTGGCGGAGCAATTGGGAGGGGACTTTTCTCTCCAAGAGGCGATGGCGATGACTTCTCTTTAGGCCCCCGACATGCCATTATTATATATTTTATATATGACCCCTTTGATACCCGAACCCCGCCTCTCATCGCTCAATTGACGAAATGAGCAGCAAACCAAAGCGAAAAAACAAAAAAAATGAAAAAGAGAATAAACTTTTTTCGAAACAGAAAGAATAGGAGGGGCAGGTGGGAGGCCAACGCGCTGCCGTTTAACATAATTTGCTATAATTTCCAACACAATGCAGAGGGTCAGGGAAGGGAGGGAGGTAGGGACAGGAGGGCGAACACCTCAGTTTAACCCTCTCAGCCTGGCCATCAGCTCCCTGTTTGTGCACCAAGAGAAAGAATGGAGTTTAAATACTAAAATTAAATATTATAACATTTATATAGACTTTTCTTTATAACAAGTCATATTTATTTGGAATTATAAATATTTATACATGATTGGTTAACCCCTTTATATATATTTATGATGTTAAAGTTAGAAATGATTTATAGAATCTCTTAAAAAATGATTATTCCCATTAAATAAATTAATATTAAATGATAAACCGTATTTTTTTAAATTTTCATAAAGTAAAAGAAGAATATATATAAAGTTATGGATACAGAAAAATAAATAATCTCTAGCTGGCACTTTTTCCTATTAATGAAAACGTTCGAGTAGCTTTTCTATACTAACACAATTGCAGTTCTGTATCAATGTTAGGTCTGGTCACACCAATCTTGAAACATTTCCAATAGTATATACTATTTTTTAAACATATTCTCTAGAATACATTCAATTTTATTATATATAACCCTTAAGTTTCGGCTTAGCACGGTCTTACTTGTCTAACAACATTTGTAATATATTAATATTTTTATTGGTCACACTAATTTTCAACTATTCTTTAAATAATTAAAATTCTCTGGGGAATATATCATATAATATTATATAAATTATATGATGAAGATATTTATGTCTTATATAACTTAGATTTGCCCTTCTATATAAAATATTATATATTCTTAAAAAATATTTTATAATCTCTTGGTGAGCACAATCAAATGCAATTTCCCTTAGTGTTTTGCAGCTCCATTCACTGCAATAATCATTTTGTTATGTGAGGGATTCGACGACTGCCTTCTGCTCCTGCCTCTTGACTCTCCTCCCTCTCGAGTCTCCTCCCTCCAACTCCCCCCATCTATTTGCAACGATCTCGGGTCCGACCCCTTGTGATTGCTACCATGGGCCATTATGCTACGTTGTTTGCCCTTTTATGTCAGAGTCTAACCTATAATTTAACTAAATGTTCAAATGTAGCTGGCCGCGTGTTCCACTCCTCACCTGGATACCAACGGCTGGACGGGTTGAGTTTGGTCAGGTCGGAGGAAATTTGTTGAAAGCTCTTACCAAATTGGAAACAAATTTTCGGTTCTTGGTTTTGCAGTTTTCGGTGCGGAAATAAAATATTAGCCGCACATTTTAACAAAATTGCCAACAATTTGCCACAGCGAACAGGGAAAGGAAGATGTTACGATTTTGATATATCTCACATTAATATATACATACAAAAGTGCGCTGGAAAACTGAAATATATGTACATATTTCTTTTTTTTGGGCAAATAAAGCGAGTTGCAGAACTAAAATTAAAATACACACAAAACCATACCAAAACCATGGCCGCGGGACAACAGAAAAATATGGTAACAAAATCAATGGCAAAGGAAAAATATTTTTCCCCTCAAAAAGAAATACAAAAAAAAAATAAAAAATAAACTAACACACGAGCTAACAACAGTTGTATTTTGTATTTTTTTTTTGCTTAAACGAAAACTGGAATTTTGATTGCGGATTCTCGCTAAATAAAGTTTTGCAGCTGTACAAAAAAATTGAGGAGAACAAAAAACTAAAGGGGGGTTATATGTGGTGCCTGAAAAATATTAAAACACAAGGTAAATAATTTAATTTCAAAGGTAGAGGGTTTAAAATTGAGGTTGCTTCTTGAATAAAATATTAAGGCTTATCTTTCGATTACCAATTCTGCTTTGTTTCTGGGACCCTAAAAAGAAAGCATTTTTCTTTATACTTTTTGTTATTTTATACCAGAACCTATTATTTTTTTAAAACCGCAAAAAACCACCTTCCCACCCCCTGGTTTTTCTCTCTGTGTGTGACGCCGCCCCCAACATGTAATTCACATTTTTTGTTTATTTCTACAATATTTTTTCTCGTTTCTTTGTGGACTTTCTGTTGCACTCCATTTGCCATTTGTTGCTGTTTTTCTTTGTGGACGTAACAAAACAATGCAAAAATGTGCCGCACAACCAAATGGAAATGGTTGGGAGGAAAACCCCAACTAAACTTGGCAGAAAAAAACAAAAATAAAATGCAAAAACTATTGTAAATGCATATTTTAGTTTGCCTTTTCTAGTGGCACCCCCCTCCTGCGCCCTCCCTCTTCCCACCATTGTGTTGTTGTTTCTTTTGTTTGCTGCGGATATGAAAATGAAAAATTATGTGACCGCAGGGCCCACAGCGGCAAATATCGTATCGTATATATGGTGGGGGGATATGGAAAAATATTGCCAACTGGCGTCGCCACACAGAGAGTGGATTCCATGACCTCGGGTAGTGGAGCTCCTTTTCTCCCTCCTGTTTATTTATTACACGTTGCTACATACTACGGGTAATTGAAACGCGGTGGCAGCTTAGCCGCGCGCAGCGGCCTCTGTGTGGATTCTAGGATCCTTTGTTGGGTTCGCTGGCTTCCCTTTTACCTATTTTTTTTTGTACCTTTGGCATTTCTCTTTATATTTTCTGGCTGCTGAATTGAGTTTTGCCACGTTTACGACATTATCACAGGCATTACCATACAACTCGGTGTTGATTTCTTGCGCTCGCAAGTTCTCTCAATGGAAATAAAGATTACTTTTGGTTTAAATTTGTTTAGCTTTGGATCTATCTTTGAATTCAGTTGTCAGTCTTGGATCTAAACTTTTTTTCTTGGCTCCAAAGCTACTGTATAGGATTGGTAGTTTGAATATATCGATAATATATATATTGTATTTACTTGAATCGATATTTTAATATTGCAATAAATTCGCGATAAATCGATATTTTATTTAATATATTTGACTTTGATCTTACAAAGTTTTGTAAGTCATACAAACCTCTTTGGTGCCTCGATAATATCGATATTTACGCTTTAATTGTGATATTTGTTGTTATTTTCGATGGGCTTCTTAATCGAAATCGATTTTTTAACATTAAATACCATATTTTTCGAATGTTATTTCATTAATTTAAAATATATGAAACTAGTATATTTTCGATATGATATTGAGCCCGATAAATCGATATTCTATATACTAATTCCTAAACTAACTTGATAATTATACCATTATACGTAGTATTTTTTGATATTTTCGATATGATATTGAGACTGTTAAATCGATATACTTGTTTAATATATATACATAAATTTGTCTCTCCAAAACTGAGCTTGATTGCTTCGCAGTACCTACAAATATTCTACAATCTTGACACTTTTCGATACTTAGAATTTCAATATATCAAACTTAACGATATTCCGGTATGATTTCTTGATATACAACCCCATAAGTACAGTTTACAACTAGTCAGGCCTTTGGGCAAGGCACCTCTTCAGAACCCTTCCACTAATCTTCACTCAGTTTCACCCAACAAATCAACGAATCCAAGCGGAATGGCAGCCACAAATCACTTGTAACCGAGCGTGATTAGGATAATTTCGCTACTCACTGATCTGCATGACGTCCCCCCATTAGATTTCCGCAGATTCTTCTGCCAGAAGAGTGGAGCGAGGGGATCTCCCTCCATGGCTGTCATAAAGTCACACGCTCCACAGACAATTTAAGATGGTGAGGATGGCACAACGTGAATGGGATTCTGGGATGATTCGGTACGGTGGATATATGCGCTATATGTTTGGGACCCAACTATGCACAGCATGTTACTTCCTTTTGTGTGCATCCTGTTTGCCGACAGCCAGAAACAAAATGGGAATAAAAATAAACACAATATGAAAGTAAAGAATCGGGAGGAAAGGAAGCTACGGGTTCTGGTTTCTCAGGCCCCAAAAAAAAAAAAAAAAGGAGCAGACGACGAAGGCTTTTCTAGCGAAATTCGCTGCGCCGCCAAATGTGTCAGTTTATAAATGTGAAGGGCCCCCAACGGCCAACGAACGGGCTCATATGCATGTCTAGGCCCCAAGATCCGAGCCGAGAGTTCATAAATTCAAATGAACTGCAGAACGGCGGCGCTCATCATTAAAATTCACGCTTAAATTGGCCAACAACAGCTGCAGTGGATACGAAAAAAAAATAAAGGAAACCCAGCTAAATCTAAGCCAAATTCATTGGAAACTATTTGCCAAAAAATACTGAAAATAAAACAGAACAGACGACAGCAGACCGAAGAGAGCTGAAAACCCAAGCGGAGCGCAAAGACATAAATCAAAAAATTTCATTGAGAAAAATATATAAAAACCAGGAGAAAATCAAAAAAGTTGCAGCGCAGATCATTAAAAGAGCGCGTCCCAGATATGAATATTAAAAGGAGCTGGGCAACAAAAATAATAATAAAAAGGATGGGAACCACAAAGGAGGGACAAAGGATCCCATCGCATCGCATCGCATCGGATCAGGCCCCCGAAAGGTGCCACTAAAACTTTTGAAATATGTTTTTATTTTATAACTTTGCATGCTGGGCACGGTGCTTCTGGAGCACCCGGAACGTAAACCAAAAAAAAAAAAAGCAAAAGCAAAATGCGAAATGTGAAAAGCATAAGCAAAATGCGAAAAGCACAAGCACCAGCGCTAACCGAACCGAAGAGCCCGAAAAACCCACAGTCGTAAAAATGGCATAGCCAGTCTTCGCAGTCTCTGCGTAGACGCGTCTTCTGTCTTCGGTCCTCTGTCTTCTGGGTTTGGATGGGGGGGAATGAAGCTAATTTTGCGACGGCCGCCCGGTGCGGCGGCGGTAGCATCAATGCAAAAAAAGCCCAAGCACCGCAGCAGAATCTCCGAAGAATCGGCAAAGCACCAAGCCACAGCAATTAGACATGCGCCTCCATAAACCGGTGGTGCACCAGAAGACACAAGATCTTGGCTTGCGAGAGTAAAAACATTTCCCCCTTATCGAAATGTCCGCCAATTTGTTATAATACAAAAAGTGATGATCCCCAAAAGAAGAATTAAGAATTACTTGAATCTTAGGAGATTTGAGAATTGCTTTAACTTTAAGTGACTTAAGAATTACTTGAACCTTACAAGATTTGGGAATTATTTAAATCTTAGGAGACTTAAGAATTACTTGAACCTTAAAAGACTTAAGAGGTACCTGAATCTTAAGAACAGTTTTTCGGGGTATTTCTTGGTGAAAAATGACGAGGGAAAGAATTCAAAGACTATGAACGAATCTAAAGATCAGTCTTTTTGAGAAAAGGAATTCAAAGACAAAGAAGAGCAGTTTTTTTGGACTAAGAATTCAAAGACTTCTAGCTAGTCCTAAAACTTATATGTCCAAATTTACAAATTTCAAATATTCCCAAGCATTAAGACAAATTTCTTGTCCCTATTTTCCAGGTGTGGTTCCAGAACAAGCGATCGAAGGAGCGACGCATGAAGCAAATCACCAGCATGGGTCGTCCGCCCTTCTTTGGCGGCGCCCGCAAAATGCGCGGCTTCCCCATGAACCTCTCGCCCGGCGGCCTGGACGACGGACCCGGCTTCCCCTACTTTGCGGCGGACGCCAAGTTCGAGTTTGGCTACGGCGGTCCCTTTCACCCGCACGATGGTCCCTACTTTCCCGGACATCCCGGCGGACCCATGCCGTTCAATGCGCCAGGTAAGGACACTGAGAGGAAAATGTAGTAATTCATGAAATGGTTTATTATTTGGGGAATTTGAGTACGTTTAATAATTATTTAATACATTTGTATTTAAAAAGATTTAAATAAATGTAATAATCAAACTGTTATATTTGCCAAACTAACGGATCTGTTTTTTCTTCTTCTTCCTCCTCTCGATCCTTAACCTTTAGGCGGCCCCATGGACCACAGCGGCCCCATTCCGATGGTGAACGAATTCGGACTGACGCCCGAGTCGACGTTCCTGGGCCAGGCGGGCGCTCCGCCAATGCAACTGCAGTCCGCCGTCGGCGTTGGCGTTGGTGTCGGCGTTGGGCCGCCGCCGCCACCGCCACCGCCGAGTGCCGAGCATCTGATGGCCGCTGCCGCAGCGGCGCAGCAACAGGCGGCGGCGCAGCAGCAGCAGCAGCAGAATGCGCAACAAGCGGCGAATCAAACGCAGCAGCAGCAACAACAGCAGCAGCAGCAACAACAAAATGGCCCCCGAACCAATTCGCCGGAGTTCATGAGCTCGGCGAATTTCAGCGAACCGCAGAATATGCAAAATGAAGGGCTCGTTTGGTAATATACGAAACAGTTGGCAGCAATGCGGCTGAGAGGGCTGCTGCGAGCGAGCGAGGAGTAGAGAGCGAAGAAAAAACCCGCCCCCACGACGGCCGCACACTGCACACTGTGGTTGTCTCGCTCTGTTCACAGCCTTGGCCAACTGGCGAGCAGCTGAGAGCGAGACAGAGTCACAACAGAGCCGGCGAGAGAGGCCCTCGAGAGGCTCGAGAGGGAGATAGCGCGAGAGAGGGAGAGCTGCTGGCTGGCGCTGCTCTCTTAGCTGCTCAGCTGCTGCCGCGTTTTGTTTTTGTTATACTTTATTATTATAATAACTGTGCTATTTTTTTTTTTTTTGTATTTCAAATTCGGCGCCAAAATATTTGTAAATTATAAAAACCTAAAGGAAAACCACGAAATAGACAAAGAAAAGCTCTCTAAATGTAAAAAAAAAAAAACAAAACTAAAAACGCTAAAACTAAAAAGCATATGAATGGGCGCTGCACATAGTAAACAATTTTTTTTTTAACAAAAACTAAGGAAAGAAATCTTACACAAAAGTAAAAAAAAAATAAAAAGAAAATACTAAAAAAAATTAAACCACTAAACGTCTTGTCTGTAATTTATAAACAAAACAAAAAACTATTTATGTGTATCAGTGTATAAATACTACTACAAAAAAAGAAGGAAACTAAAAAAAAAACTAAAAATGAAATCTGTAGCCACAAAAAAATGAATATATATTTTTTTTGTACATTAGCACATTTTATTCGTAACTCTAAAATTGTTTTTTATTTTTTGCCTGCATTTTTTTTTTAAACGACACCGTTTTTTTATATTATTATAAAATATGGGTATATATAAAAATATATATTATATAATCGTTGTCTAACAACATAATCGTAACTAGGCATGTACTTGTGTAGTTACACCTAGATCCTAAGTCTATATATACCAGATATATACATAAAAAAAAAATATATATACAAGCAGCTATAAAAACGGCACACACACGTACACGGAAATATATAAAAAATATAAAGAAAAAAATTAAGCGGGGCAACCTAAAAAAACGGAAAAACACATAGCAAACTAAACTAAACTATTTTTTTTTTTTTTGTGGTCTTAGCGAGTAAGCGAACGTAATTTATTATAAACAAATAAAGGTAGGAAAAGGAGGAGGAGGATCCAGAGGATGCTGGAAGAGGAAACACTAAATGAAAACCTAGAAAAGGACGAACCCTAAACACAATTCGACATATACACTAGAGATATGTATATGTATATGGGCATAACTATATGAATTTCCAATTATAATGATATAGCAAGCGATATGAAGGATAAAAAACAAAAAAATAAATGACGAAGGCATAAAAAACAAAAAGGAGAAAAAGCAGAAAACGAAAAAAAACAAGGAGAAAATCCCACAAGCTAACAATTTTGCGTTTTCAATTGATATTATTATTATGGATTATTATTATTATTATTGTAAAAAGTATTTAGTGTTAGCATAATGCGTAAGTTTATTAATTGATGCATACACAACAACTAAATGAAAAAGCCCCCAAAATAAAAAACAAAAACACACAGAAAACTAAATCCCTATATTCATCAAGCGATAAAAATAATAAAAAAAGAACAGAAACAAAAGTGAATTATAATAATAAACAAATGAGAATGGGCAAGGTATTCGCAAAAGTTAGCAAACGAAAGAAGTGAAGGGAAGGTGAGGAAGGCAAAGGCGGGAAACTCAATAATAAATAAAAACAAATTGTTAACAAAACCTAAATATATAAAAAAACAAAAAATGGAAAATGAACCAGATGAAGACGATGATGATGATGATGATGAAGAGCAACAAACAAAAATGGAAATGAAAGAAACATTTGATGAAAAAAAAATATATATAAAATAAAAAAAATTATACAAAACTGTGTCTTGCATTTGGCCAAAAACGGGTAAAAGTAGCGGTATTTATTTCAGATATCAATGGTAAGTTTTTGAGTTAGGGAGATAAATGAATTTATTTATGAGCAATAAAGGTGAGTTATAATAAATATTATAAATTTTTTATACCTACAATGTAAATAATAGACTTTGAGCTAAGAAATGAAAGGGAATTTATATGAAACATACCTTTTTTTGATGACAAAAGGGCAATACGCCAGCTGTGTTTAATTCAGTTTAATTCAGAGATCCTTTAATTACTTTTAAAAGCTTCATTTTAGCACTAAAAATGTGCAAAGTTTAATAACTTTTAACGGCGATAACTTTTTTTTTTCTGAAACAGAATAATTTTGTTTAAATTAAAGCTGTTATTTAAAGTTAGAACTAACTTGTCAATAGGTCATATTATAAAAATTATTTCAAATAAAAATACCAATACCAATTTATATCATATAATACAATACCTGAAATATATTAGATAAATAGATATATTAGATACAATACCTGAAATAGATAGCTTTAAAATTTACGTCTAAAAAATGTGTATTCAAGATTCAACTCAAAGTGAGTGCCTTCTAGAGATTCTGCTATCTGACAAGTTGAACTAAACTGCAACTGATAGCTAAAGAACTAGCAAACCCCCAGGACTGAGCATTATTAAGCACGTTTCCCCCAAATAATTCCAATCGAAGTTATCGCTTTAACAGCTCCGGTTTTAAGCGTAATCCCGCGCGGCCATTAGCAGCAGGGTGAGCTCATCTGTGCGGGCAGCGTCTTTAATCGCTCCTCAAAGCACCCCACCCACCCACACACTGGGCCAAGTTAATATGCGTGGCTAATATCGGGACAACACATTATTAATGTCGTGGCAGAGAGAGGAGGGGTGGCGCTGTGCTGGGGAAGTCAGTGCCTTTTGTTCGACACATGTGCGCGCATTCACACCTACGACCAAAAACAGGACTGCCAACAATGTGAAAGGGGGCGCCAGGATGTGGAGTCGTCCCTGGACACGGCAACGTAGATAGCATTTAATGCAAAACAATGCCGCACAACACTGTTGTTGCTGCACGAGCAGCAGCAGCAGCAGCATGCAACAGCAACATTCAACGCAGCAGCAGCAGCAGCAACAACAACAACAAGGGCCATGACGAATTTCCGTGAGCTTCCCCCCTCTGATGTAGCCATAGCCACAGCCATAGCCATGGCCACATACAACCATATATCCACATCTGCAGGCGTTGCAAAACGGGGCACGCACTCGGACATGGAAATGGACATGGACATGGGCATGGGCATGGGCGAGCACACACGCACAGGCACCGGGTCACAGTGGGAACTGCAGGATCATCAGCAACCTAAAGCTAAGTATTAACTTTAAAACTAACTATACCAAGCTTATGTTGTAGAAAAAATCATATGACAAATAAGATACGATATAGTTTAGAAAGGCTCTCTTTATGCGCCTTATAAATCTCTTATTTGTAATATAAAAATATTTTTTTTTAATTTTTCTAGTAGGTACTTTAAATATGTAAGCTTATATTGGGTTTTTAGGGTTAAATGTTTAAAGGTTTTTTTGATCATAACTTGGCTTAAACTCAACCGATTTCAGTCTAGTTTGGCTTTTTCTTCTTAGTTTTTATGGGAGAACCTTTCTGCATATAAAGCTCGATATCTAATTTTTGGCAAATTTTTCATTTATACCACCCTGGACCATGCTTTTTGTACCCACTGTAGCCACCGGGGGCAGCTGAGCGTTGCCTTGTGATGTGTTGCACTTCACACACGGATGCGGACACACACGCACACACAGCTTGTCTAAAACGCATATTAAATGTCCATCAGTTGCCGATGTGTGTGTGTGTGTGTGTGTGTGTGTTTGGGTGTGTGTGAGTGAGTGAGTGTGGCGTTCAATCTGTCCAGGGCCATCAATCCACAAAAGCGTCGAGCCAGGACGAGTTTCTCTCTTTGGTCCTGGTCCATGTCCTGCTGCAAACTGCCCAAAAGTCCTGACGTGTGACGTTCGTTTATCAGTTGGCAGTCGACCGACCGATGGGGGTGCCGGCTTGGGGAGCGCAGAGGCTAGGTTAAGGGGCTGGAGGTCAACGGGAGGTCAGCCGCCGGACGGTGAGTGATGGACGTGGGGAGAGGGCCAAGCCAAGCCAGGGCAGTATTTCACAGCAGAATATCTGGCACAGTGGCTGGGATAATGACATTTGCATCCTCTTCAAGATCAAAGTAATATTAAATACGTAAGGCTTAAGACAAGGCTTAAATTGCACAAAATTTCTATAAGCTTTACATTAATTTTATTTAAAATATATAATATTAAAGTCCTGATTCGCTTTTCCCCCGTCTTCCGTCTCAGTGTGACAGTTTGCTTTCTGCGTTGTTTCCGTTTCCGTTTCCGTTTGTCGCCAAAAATGAATTTGTTAACATTAAATGGCATTTAGAGCGTTGAGTGTGAGGCCGAGGGAGGCGGCGGTAGCCCTGGCCCGGGCATATGCCAGCTCATCAATCCCCCTTCCGCTGGCATCCATTCATCATCACTCACAGGCTGCTGTCCAGCAGCATTTTCGGTTCGTACAAGCCGTAATTGTAGTTTTGGCCAGCAACTGTAACTGTCGTTGCAGTTGTGATAAATGCTCCTGGGCTTTTGGCTTAGACACGCGCTGGAATCATCATCATCATTGTCAGAATGTGGGAATGTGGGGGGGAAAGCAGCCGGGGAAAGATCATTTATAAGGCACACTAGGACACACACACACACACACACACGCGGAGTCCGAATCGAAACCGCAAAATTGGCCTCGGCTTTGAACAGATCTCTTCCAGTTGGGGATACCACTAAGTGGCAAGTTTGCACATAAAGAAACGTAAAACTAAGCCAGAACTGCCTTCAAAAAACTCATTTTAAAATGTTTAAAAAAATAAGCTTATTTATTTACTAGTACTTATTTTATATTTATTTATTTGCGAATTAATACATATGTAATCTTTGGCCTTTATGAGGAGACTTCAAATATAGAAAAAACTACCTAAAATGTGCACCCCTTAAATCGATATTTATTGATATTTTTATATAGTTATGTTTTTTGGGCAAAATAAAGCTAAACAAGCATATAGGAAACTAACTGCAAAGTTTCCTTCAGATGACTTTAAAAATGAGGCACAAATTGCGTAGAAACGGACAGACAGACGGATATGGCTAGATCGACTCGGCTGTTGATGCTGATCAAGAATATAAAATTTGATAAATTTATTTTTCTTAATTATTAATTTCACAAATTTATAAAGCATCAATAAGGATTTTAATGGCGAATCGGAATATTTATCCATTACTCTTGGCAATCATTTACTTATTGGCTTTTAAATGCTCTGAAGAAGATCTAAAATATGAATATTTTAGGGACCTTAAATCCACATTTATCGATGTTTTTACTTGATAATTTTGTTTAACAAGTTAAAAATATAGAAAATATCATTAATAAGTTCAAAAATAGTTAATTGTGGTACCATTGAAGTTTTTAATAATATTGATAATATTAATAAAAAATATTGAACGCTTTATAAATTCTTACTGAATTTCCTAATAAATATAATATTCATATTTTCAATGATTTAGTCCCCAAAAATAATATGTGTATGTATGTATACTTCAAATATCAATATTTTCCTCTTCCAAAAATGTAAATATTTATTATTTTTATTCACAAGAAATTCGTTATCAAACACTTGGAGCGAATCAATGTGGTTTTCAAGACGCTGATCAAGCTTAAAACATATTGCATATTTCTTTTCTTTCTGTGTACAGCCCCCCCTTTGTTGTTGTTTATTATTGTTTGCAACTGTTTGTTGTTGTTTGCCAGCGTTTGCTGTTGCTGTTTGCCTGATTGCCTGATCCATGAGCGTCTCCGTCGCCGTCTAATGACTCAATTTTCGTTCAAGACCTGAGACAATTACGAGTCCACAATTATCCACATGTGAGTCAGGAGCTGGGGGGGATGGGTGCCTGCCACACAGGGGGGGTTGTGGGATAACAGGAGCCACGATGGCCAGCGGATGGGTGTGCGTGCCACGCAATGACAGCCAAAGCGACGATGTTTGATTTGAAGCTGTCGAAAAGCAGCTCAGCAAAGTCGAACAAAGAGCTCCAAATAGAATAAAAAACCAAAAAAACTGAAGGGTTGGAGAAAAAGAGAGGGGGCGGGTAAAGGGGTAAGGAAAAGGCAAAAAAAAAAAGGGGTGGCATTGAAAGGGTGAAAGCAACGAAGCGCGGAATACCCTGGATAAGTGGCTTACGTTTAAACGAATTAAATAGAGCATAAAATAGAAATTGATGATCGCATTAAATATGTTCATTATCCAAGTTAATATTTAAAATTCTATTTAAATAGGTCTTAGAGTTGGGAGTAATTTTTAAGGAAGTTGCTTGGCATATTCCTTGTACCCTGCTTGAAACTCGAAAAAGGCGAACGCCTTGTGACAGGAGCCGGAACCTTAGGGTACATCGACCAGTGTCTGTCAGTCTACCGTTCTGTCCTCCAGATGTTCACACAAGGGGGTTCCTTCATTTTCCCTCCCCTTGCTTGGATGTAGTAGCTCCCTGCTCCTGCTCCTGCTCCTGCTCCTACT
This sequence comes from Drosophila nikananu, assembly GCA_008042635.1. Lineage (NCBI taxonomy): Eukaryota > Metazoa > Arthropoda > Insecta > Diptera > Drosophilidae > Drosophila > Drosophila nikananu. The sequence goes on along the minus strand of VNJV01005789.1, from coordinate 27,327 downwards.
GCTCCCTGCTACTGTGCCTGACACGCAAACCTACTCCAATTTCCAGTTTTTCGTCTGGCAAGTGTCAGAAAACGAGCAGGACGGAAAAGGATACGCTGACACTGCCGCCGGCCTTTCCGTTTTTCCGGGGGCTTTCCGGAGGGGGATTTCCAACCGCCCCTCATCTCACCTGCTTTGTCATTAAAGCGACGATGCAACTGCAAATGCCAAACAAGCTGAAAATTGTGCTGCTTATTAGTTCAGCTAAGTGGTTAAGAAGGAAGTGCAACCGAAAAGTTGTCACTTCCGGTTGAAATTTTAGCATTCATAAATTAATAAATCTTAAATCAAAAAGCCCAAGAATTTAGTAGCAATATTTAACAGGGTTTTTTTTTCTCTTAAACTCTTAAGAGAATAAAGCCCCAAACTCCTTAGCTTTCGTCCTATTAGAGAACCCTAAATAATTTCAAAAAATTTCAAAATAATATTTAATAATTTCATTGCTCTTTAATGTTAGTGTCTTCCATGTTTTTACTGCTCTTCCCCAGGTGTATTCTTTGCTTTGATGAATGGGACGGACGAATGTCCCAAACCCACACCGATACCATTTCGAACTTCTGCATCCACAGCCGCGTCCACACATGCAATGCTACTGTTTTGAGGCTCTTTTGGGTTCCTGACTGTCAGGGGGGGGGTTAGGACTTGTATCCCACTCCATATGCTTTTCTTGGCCAGCGATTGGAAGTCGACTCACACGCAATGTCATTTCACGCTAAGCTCGCAAGGCGCTGACATAACAAAATGAAAAATACCCTGTACATGAATGGGTGATAGCAGCTGAGTGGGTTAAGGGATTTTTAGCAGACTCTGCATGATATCGAGAGACATACAAAGGTTCTAGTATACCAAGTTTCAGATGGTTTGTACCTAAGACAACCGAGTTATGATGGGTTTAATTAAGTTCTATAGACAGAATAAACTATTTTATTAAAGATATTTTAAGATATTATTAAAGATATTTTAAGGCTTTTAAAAACGAGAAATCTTAGGATAATTATATGTGATAATGTTATAAGATGGCATACCCCTTGACGTAGCCAAAATAGCACACACCCTGGCCTCACAGTAACAGGGACATGTTCATGTCTGTAAAAAATGGGAAAGAGACACTGGGTTGGGGGGGCAACAACAAGCCCAGGACATGCCACACGTAACAGCGGAAGCCGACGCATATGTAGCCAAGGAGGCCGCTTTCAAAGGGGGGGTCTTAGGTGGCATTAAGGGGTCTTACAGCGGATGGCGGGAAGGTGCGGTGCAGGAGCCGCATATGTCAGCGCTCGAAAATGTGTTAATATTTGATAAGCTCAATATGTGGTCCGAAATGCGATCGTTTAATGGCGGCGGGGGCACGAGCAGAGGTCAGTGCATGCGGCACGCAAGTCTACAAGTCTACCCCTTTCCGCAATGACATCGAAAACCGTAACGCTGGAAAATGGTTACGAAAAAGTATTAAGGCCTTGTCACTTTGACACCTTTTGGCGGGCGGCCGCCAGGGGGTTGCCAGCAGCAAAAACAAAACGTTGCCAACTTGCTGGGCTGTCAGTTAGCGCATTCGATATGGGGACCTCGAATGAGCAGAAAGCAAGAAGGACAAAGCATGAGCCAAATGGCTACAAAAAAATGGATTAGATAGCCATCAAGTTTGGTCTAAAAGGCCACATGCAATGGTCATATGTCCAAAGCCCATGCCAAATCGCTGTCCTCTCCCCCCCGATATAAATATAGATGAGGAATTGGGCCAATATAATTCCAAATTCATTTAAACCAAAGGGTAAAGGTACCAAGAACAATACTTAACTCTAGAAAATGTAATGGAAAGTATATATAATATTTGCAGTTATTTTGGGAGTATGAATTTCGTATTTAATCATATGCCATAACCCTTTTAAAGTTTCTCTAGCTTCCAAATGCCAACACTCTGGCCACAAAGTCCCACACCTCAGCTTTAAGGAGTCCTGACGTGACCCTACTTCTTCCTCCTCCTGTGTTTACCTTTCAATAATTTCCATAATGAGCTTAGGGGGTAAGGAATGGCCGTAAGCTGGGACTATCTGGCATCTGGTATCTGGCTATATCGTTGCATCTGCATCACTGCATCGCATCTGTTGTGGACTCCCCTGCACACCCCAAAATAAGATGTTTTTGCAATTTGCATTCATTTCAATATTGATCGAATCGAGCGGACCCGCAACATTAATTTTGATTCGCACACCCACTCACACGCGGGGCCAAGTGTGGGTGCAGTGAGCGGAAAGTCGTAGTGGATACTCCACTTTCCTACCACAAAATACTTTTCCAAGTGCCTTAAGTGGGGAAATTCGATGAGTGCGGGATTTCTTGTATATATATTGTAATTAACATTTAAATTACCTGTAGTTCTCAGTGTGCTGCTTAAATATTGAGGCCACCCACTTGCAGTGCAGATATCTGGGCATGTACATAAGTGTGCATCCTTCAGATACACATGCGTATCTCTGGCAGCGATTCGCTCATAACTCGTGTAATAAAGCCGTCCGTCCGATGTTTCTTGCCTGTCTCCCGTCTTCTGTCTTCTGTCTCCTGTCTTTTGTTGTCGCCCCGAAAAACTTGAAACACGTGTCGTCGACACTGAACGCATCTACACCAGTCAAAGACAGCTGAAAAGGAGAAAAGCAGACAAGCGGGAAAGCAGGAAAGCACAAGAGCAGCACAAGGCAGAATGGCAGCTGCCCACGTAGCCCCACCTTTGAAGATGTCTGCGCAGATAGATTGGTCTAGATTGCAGTCAAAAGCAAGTTGAAGCCTGTCTACGGACCCAGGGGATACCCAATGCAATGATTTATTTACATTCCCTTTGAGCAGATACTTGGAGATACTAGATACTAGATACATCTTATAGGCTGTTCCAATCCTTATTTCATTTCCACTTTTTTAGTTATAAAAACACTGTTCTATCCCAACCACATATAATTATATATTAAACGAGTTATAGAGGTGCATCCTTCAGACCCGTGTTATACCCTGGGTGTTCTAGGTAATCCGGGAATCCGGGCAGAGTAGAATGGAGCGTGAAGAAAGGGGGCTGCTCTTGGAAATTGGAGTTGCGGAGTTGGGTATGGCTATCAGGCGCCGTCAACATTCACCACACACACACTCACTGATAAAGATACCGGCAAGAGACACAGATACCAGCTATAGAAACAGCTTTAGAGATACAGGCTACAGGCTACGGACACTGTGTGCAGACTTGACAGTAAAATGGCCTTCAGTTGGAAGTCGGATTGGGTCGCTTCATTTGCATTAAATAAGCTGAAATTCAGCAGCGGCACGCTCCATTTAAGCGCTTTATGCTCGCTCGCCGGTCAATCCAAGATTTCGCTGGAACAAAAATACAAGCTGTTCGTGTATATACATCTAACCATATATATCCCCAGTGTTTTGGTCCAGATCATGCGAAATTATCGTGTAATTAAGCGTGGCGCTTGCCGGGGCTCCGGCAATTAGTGGGGTTGCGCTGCATTCGTACCGAGTATCTCGGAATCTGCGTATCTGAGTGTCTTGGCCTTAGCATTCGTGAGATGCAGAATGAAAAGCAAGTGGTTTGGCACCGTTGCGCTCGATTTGCAGTGATTTTATCCAGAGAGACGGCTGGAAATTCCAACCGAAGATGGATTTGATTCTAAAGGGATTAGGAATACATATCATTCGCAGGCCATAAAATCTCTGAAATTATGTGTTCTTTTATTTTTTATGTAGTTTTTAAACATTTCTCTATTAGAAAACCAATATTTAAGTACTCTTGTTGTCCAGATTTCACAACAATCGCGGCAGGAAAATAGAATTTATTATTGCAATATTTTCATTTCACATTTTGAAATGCATCTCAGGGGCTGCCTCGATTTGGGTTTGGATTTTTTCAAAGGGGATCCTTTCCTACTCCTGCGCCGAAATAAAATAGTCATTGATATGTTATTAAATATGGCGTCGGCTGTGCAAACAGACAGCAGGGGACAGAATAAAACAGGACAGGACAGGATAGGACAGGCCCACAGGATACACAGGATACACATGTACGGGCGGGCAATTCATGTTTATGAATATGGCTGCGAGGATGCCCAACCACAGGCCCGAAAAACTCTTTTGGCATTGTTTGCTTTGATTTTATTACGATTTTTGTGTTGATTTTGCCTTTTATTACAATCCAATGCCGGAATATACCCTCGATTGCGAATATGAATATTCATTCATTGCTATTTGTTGCTGTTTTGTTGTTGCTGTTTTTGTTGTTGCTGTTTTGTTGTTGCTTGCCTGGCTGTTGGAAATTCAGCAAAAATCAGAAAACCGCAAACACAAAATGCGCTTAGATCGACAGAAAAAACAATCAAAATCCGTCCAAAGACAATTCCAAACGACCCATAAAAATTTCATCATTTATTTACGAACACACAAGGCCATAAATATGATGTCTATATACGGGATATATATACTCCGATCCGCTTAATAGTCGCCATCGCCGTTGCCTGATTTGTGGCATATTTAATTCGGTTTTGCGGGGCCTGGAATTTATTTTTAACCAAAATTTCAGTTTAAACGTTGAGGAAATTGATGGAGCTTTAACGTAGGAGTTTTCAGGTAATTGCAAAATGTTAGCGTTTATTACAAGAGTTGTGGTATAAGATGCTCGATGCTTTCAAAATTAATTTTCTTTCAAAGGGAAAATAGTTTTGTCTTTGTTCTTTGCAGTTTTCAAACTTTAAACTTGAAATTCTAAAGGAAAACCATATAAGATTTTGTTTGAATTGAGTTACTTGAATTAATAAAAAAGACTTCAATTTCAGACCTAAAATATATTAATTATTTATATTATTAATAGCTTGTATATTTTTTTGTTATATTCTAGTACATAAAATACACTTAATCCTAAAGAGTTATTTATATTAGTATTATTATTTTAATATAATAGTTATTGCTTGACTTGAATCACTTGAACTAATTAAGGAGACTTATGTACATTTCAGACATCAAATTATTAGTCATATATGTTCTTAGCTTATATATTTTATAATTATATTCTAATTTAATTTATATTTATTATATATTATACCCAAAATTCCATAATATTAAAACCATATTAATAATTATTATTTATCCACAAACAATAAAGAGAAAAACTAAAAGCAAGATGGAAAACCACTTAAAGCGTTCATAAGAACGTCGTAATTTTTCACATGAACTCTTCGATTATTTGACTTTCCTCGCGTGTTGAGTAAAAGAAGGCTGCGCCAGTGTGAGGGCTGAAGTTTCCCCAATTTCCCTGCTCCATTTCCAACCTCCCTCCCCCTACATTTACCCGGCTCCAGCTTTATGTTTGTTTTGTGTTTAGCAGACAAACAGCAAAAATGAAAATCAACAAGAGATTTCCGTCAACCGACATTCTGCCTGCCTACCGTTCAATCCTCTTTTGTCTCTAAAAATATCACAAAATAAAATTCGTATTAAGAATTTTTCATTTATTTATTTTTGTTTTGCTTTATTATTTGTTTTGCCATTTGTTTCACACACACACACAGCAGAGAAATAAGGAGCATAAAAAGGAGAAGACAAATTGAAAGGGAAAGACGAAGACGGCAACGGAGAGTGGGAGAGAGAGAAAGGAAAGAGCAAAAATATATACGTGTGTATGTGTGTGTGAGCATTTAAAAGCTTTACAAACATTAAAATGTCTGTCTAACTGCATGTATGTGTGTGTGTGTGTGTGGGTGTGGGTGTCTGGCTGTCTGTGCACTGGAAAAAAGTGAAGAGATTTAATTGCAGTATTTTAAATATTTTTTTGAATACGTAAAAGAGCCTAAATTATACTCTACTTATATATTTAGCTAAACAATACAAGTTTGTGGTCTCTGCTAATTTTAATAGCTCTTGTAATAAATACATACACAATTTTAATAAACCAAGTTAATTTTACATAATAAAAACCCATTAAAATTGACCACATTTCTTTCAGTGTATGTGTGTTTATCGGCATCAAATATTGTGCTCGTGTGCGTGTGTGTCTCGTGTTTGCGCAAATCGTTAGAGCGAAGAGTTGTGTAAATATTTGTGTGAAAAATTTTGCCAAACGTGGATTAAAAACTTTTGCCAAGCGAGCGAGATGCGGGGGTACAGGTGAGCAGGCCACAGGGGAAAAGAGATAGAAAGAATCGGGAAGAGAGAGAGAGAGAGAGAGAGAGATAGTGGGGGAGACTGCATTTAGTTGTCGTTGGTTATTTGGTTGCCTCGCATATCTGCTATCTATTACAGATTTATTTTGAAAAATTTATTAGCATATTTATTTACTCTATGCGGGGTGGGTGTATGTGTGGTGTGTGTGTGCTGTGTGTTGTTTGTTGTGTGTTGTTTGTTGTGTGTTGTGGCTTGGCCATCCGGGGCTTATGTTTTGATTATTTTTAGCATTACGCAATTTTTGGGCAACTGTTCTGCATGTGATAAGTTGCAGCATTTGCATTGGCTAAACGATCACAAAACGGGTGGAGAGCGTCCTTTAAGGTTCTAACCAGACTTCCAGTCCAGCAATTGTGGCCTGAATTTAAACGAATAAATAATAAATAAATAATAAATAATCCTTAAAACAAAATCTACATGGATGATCAGAAGAAACAAAACTCCACTCAATCTATAGTGACAGAAGGATATTAAAAATATATAAAAAACTGAACTAGTTATAGCATTATTCAGGTTTAAAAATAATAGTTTTAACAAATAAAAACAATTTATAAGAAAACCCACATGGAGGAATCATCGATAACAATTTTGTAAATTAAATAGAAAGGTCATAAAAAATGTTAAGTTAAAATGAAAAACAAGTCCAAAATAGAGGATAAGAAATTAAAAAGCAATGCAGAAGGTTATAGAATTATGAAGGTATTAAAAAAATAGTTTAAAAAATAAATGCACTTCACACACACAAAATATTTAACATTTCTTTAGTTAGAGGTTCAATTTATATTTAAATTTGTAAAGATCCAATTAATAATTAATAATAACAACAAGAAAGGAAGTTGACTTCGGCACAATAAAGTTTTTAAATTGTATAAAACATTTCTATATTAAATAATAATAGTAATAATAACACCTTAAAATATGGCTTGGAAAAAAAAATAATTATATACATTGAGTTTCATTAAGTTTCGCTTGCAGTTAGTTTGTTTTCTTTCTTTAGGATTTATTAATTTACAAACTTAACATTATCTAAACATGTAAAACAGCGGAAATTACTAAGTCGACTCGTCTGCTAAAGTTTATCCAAAATATTTATGATTTTTTGGTTTTGGAAAAGACTTTTTCACCGCGTTGCAAACTTCTCATCATAGCAGGAATCATCATAGCAACAATTTCAATTCAAAAATATCTAGAAACCAACATAATTTTTAGCCTCTGGCCTTTCGCACTTTTTGGTATTATCTCACAATTCTACGGATATCCCACTGGGATTATATGGCTGCCAAATGCCCAATCTAAACTTTACCTATTTCCACGTTGGAGAGCGGCGAACAGAACACAGAAAAATGTTGCTCAAGTTAAATTGCGGCAACTTTTTCGCTTTAAACAAGGCAAACAAGTGGAAGAGGGGGGAGGAGGAGTTGCGAAAAAAAGTGTGAAATTTTAAGTACTTGAAGTGCCGCTGGGGAAGTCAGTTTGCCTGCCCCAGAAGCAGGAGCAGGAAAAGCCTTCCCTTCCCTTAACACACACACACACCGCCCCCTGGCGACCCATTGCGTCCTCCCACACCCGCACACACACACACACACAGAACGACTTAAACAAGCAATGCGTATTCATAACGCGTATACGCCATGTTGTTGTTGACAGCCATTTTGTAGATGATGCGCGCGCGCCCCCACTTAACAGTGGGGAGAGTGCCGCCTCCCCCCAGAGCCCCCATTTTGGAAGTATCCACAGCCCCCTTAACGCCCCTGATTTTACCCAACAATCTGCCTTCTCAACACTGGTGAAAAATCAGGAAAAAAGAATGAAATTATCAAACCTTTAAAGTACCTAATATTCATTACTTTCACTTTGTTTTGAAACACAAATTACAAGTTTAGGGTTTCATAAACATAATCTTTATACGTATAACCATAACTAGGAGTTCTCTCGAGCACCAGGAGTGCCTATACTCCTCATCAGCATCACCAGGCCAGTCGATTTAGACCTCTTTATTTTAAAATGTGACAAGTACGCAGTCTTTCTTTAGTTTGAGCACAAGTTATCAGAAGGATTTGGGGTATAATTTATAACAATAATACAAAATCAAATTAATAAGGTAAATTAGTGAAATATTACCTTAAAAACCAACTTTTTATACAAAGTTTAGCCTGAGGCTGTTCTAAATAAAATATTTCAGAGTGGGTATACATTATATTATGTTACATTCCCTACCGAATTTTCTATAACTGCCTTAGACTCAAGCAGAAAGTATAAGATACTTATAAGATTTTCATTTCCCTCTAAGTTTTGTGTTTTATTTTTATATTTTATAACCAAGTATACCCGAAAGAGATCATATTTTTCCGAGTACAGATGCTGGCTATGGATGGTTGTTGCCGTTGTTGTGGGTCTCTCAACGAGGCGTTCGTTTATTTGAGCAGCGCCACCTTGGCGTGGCAAAAGCTCATTTCAGGCTGTCCCAACCCCCGACAGAAGACAGCAACTGCCTAGACTCCGGGCCCGACTCCCAAGCCAAGCCAAAAACCTCCATCCACCTTCGCAGGGCCCACAATCCCAGACCCTTGGCAAGCACGAGAGCACGTAAATAAACACAGCTCAAGCGAAATATATTGACGATGTTGAAGCGGAAGAGCATCATCATAGCGGTAATCATGTTACCTCAATTCGAAATGAATTCATAACTGAATTTTCGCATTTTCCCCCCCTCACCCCCCATTCCGTGTTGCTGCCACGTTCCATTTTCCACCCAGCGAGAAGCACTCAACCATGGGCCGGGAATGTCACTGGCTAACCCCAAAAAAGCAACGCAAACTGATAGACACACTGGTTCGCAGAGGGCTTTCCGGGGTGCCCTGGCGGGTATTACATGGCAAAATGAGAGGTGGAAAAGCTGACTGCCAGGATGTCATGTTGATGATGACGCTGTTGATGGGCAGGGGCCATGCCACTCCACTCCATGACGCTGCTCCTTCAATCCTGTTGCGAAGGCCTCGGAATCGTGTTTTTAAAGCGTAACAGGCAAAACACCAACAACGGTGACTACTGGGCCAGCAACAAATATGCAGGCAGTAGTAGAAATTTTTCAAAACTATACAGACAGTTACCTACACTCTTATGTTAGTTTCTAATTTTCATAAAATGCTCAATCATAGGTACTATCTATAGGGATACAGAGGTTAAGCATTGACTATTCTGATGTTATAAGGATCAACATTTAAAAGTTTCTTATTTATTCTCTTTAGAATTTAAAAAAAATTTACTTATAAACTTTGTTTTATTTGGAAAAACAGGTCCAACGCCTTCGCTCAGCTGAGCGGACCCTGCTCGGGCGCCATGAAAGTGGAGAATGGAGAAAACTCGTTAACTGGCATTCCGCTGCCTGCTCTTTCTCCTTTTCTCCTCACTGTCTGTCCTGGATTTGCAGTTGCCTGTGTCGAGGGATAGTAGGAGAGAGAGAGAGGGAAAGAGAGAGAAAGAAAGAGAAAGAGAAAGAGAGAGAGAGAAAGAGTGGGGGGACTGGCGGTGAGGCGGTGCGACCTGATGAGTGTCTGATGGGCAGATGGCGGCCTTCTATTTGCTACCGTTTCATGGCCTGTCCATATCTCTGCCCCGTACACCGTAAAGAAAAAGGTATAAGATGATTTTCAGTTTTAAAATTAATGCAGCAAAGAACAGAGTCAGAGAAAGAAGTGCAAATAGATATAAATAAATATATTACAAGTATTTCCCATTTAGTTTTATTGCTGCACCCTTAGTCAGGATTAGCTCTATTCACCAGTTATTTCGCTGAGTGCATCCGGTCCGAGTTGTCCTTGTAAAATGTATTTTGTCATGTCTCGCTTTCTGCATTCTGCAGTCTCCCTTCCTCCATCTCTCTTTTCCCTTTTCCCCTTTCTCCGCCTGCACCCCCAGCATGCATTTTATCTTGTTGTCGTCATCCTTGTTGCGCTCTCCACCTCATCCTTTACGCTTTTTCTTGGCCTGTCCCGCCTTCCCCCCCTTTAGCACCAGCAAGCACAGGATGTTGCTCGTTAAATTTTCTTTATGAAGTTAACTGTAAATGTCCCTGCCCTCGTATATTGCAGCTCCTGTTCCTGTTTTTCCTGACTGGGCGTCCGCCTCACTTCAATTTCACATTGCGCGCAAAAAAATAAAACGACAGCCAGCTCTCTCAGCTGAGAGAAGGGGGAAAAAAATTACTTGGTAATGCAATTTCGCAGCTGGCAATGCTTAAAGCTTTAAGGAGTAGTAAGGACTTTTCTGGGAAAAAAGTGGAAAAAAAAGAATATACAACTCAATCTGCTGTTACATCTTTTCTTCCTCCCCAGAGAGCGGCCAGCAACAATGCATTTTCCACTTGCCATGCAGGGGAAAACTCCTGCGGAATAAAATAAAAACAGGGAAATGCAAATATTTAAATTGCATTCGCGACTGTCGCTTCCTCATACCCCCTGCACACACAAAAAGCACACACACACACCTTGAATCCTTGAATTCCTTCCACAAACAGATAAATTATGTTCTACAAGGAAAATCTTTCTCCAGGAAGGATGGAGATAGGAAAAACTGGCTTACAAAAAAAAAGTCAATGTGGCAAAGGGATTTTTCCCTTTCTAAAGGACATCATAATTTGGTTTTGCATTTTATATACGCTTCGATCTGGCTTGCCCAGGGACTCCTTTTCAGCACCAGTATTCCTGCAAACTAAACTTTAAACTGATAAACACTAAGAAAAAACGGGAGAATTTTTGATTTGAATTAAATGAATTCGATAGAATTTGATGCATAGAGAAATTTATTTAATACATTTCTATAGAAACTCATTGACACTCTCCTATGAAAATGAATAACATGTTTATGGTAAGCTTCATTGCCGAAATTAATGCCTGCTTAAAGCTTTAAACATGTATTTAATATCCCAAAATAAATTTAAAGTCTAAAACTCTCAATTAATGGATTTAAAAATATACTAAATATCTCAATTAATTACACTTGTCACCCATTTTTCTTCCTGTGCACTCGAATCGAAAGTTGCCAAGTGGAAAGCAGACAACTCATTGCCTATAGGAAAAAAGAACAAAATTCTACACCAGCAGGCGAAGGCGAAGCCAAAGTCCAAGTGGAGCAAGAAAAATTGCAGAGGGACAAAAAAATAAGGAAAATCATGAAAAATTTTCCAAGTAGTCCTTGTAGCACAACAACAACAACAACAACAAATGGGAAAAAATAAGAGGGGATTCCGGATTGTGGGGTCTGTACAATGTTAAATGGCACCGAGAGTAAAGAAGCTTAATATTGAACAAGGAACAAGGAGCAGGGAATCGAGCACAGGCGAGGTACTATGGCAAGTTTCATATTTAAGGTTCTGATAAAGATAAGGAGGAAAACTGGGGAATTTTTTATATTTTATTTAAGGCCTAACTATGATACAAATGTATTTATTTTAACTAGCAAAGTATCATTAGCTTTGGGAGTTTAATATAAATTGTAGCACAAATAAAATCATTTAAAATCAATTTTTAATTACAAAAATTAGTTATTTCAAGGAAAATAATGCAACAAAAGCCGCGATTTAAGATTTTAATCAATAAATACTACTTTTTTATTAGGTAACTTACTCTTTAATGAACCCAAAATCCCCAAAATTGACTCCACTGTGCGAATGCCCGTCGATGCTTATTCTCAATGAAGGCGCCAAAAAAGGAGAAAAATGCCAGGAAAATACATAAAGGAAAAACGAAACGAAAACGGGCAAAGGAAATGAAGCAAGAAAAATTACAATTCTCGACATGGATGTTCCTCGGGCCAAGGGGAGGGGGCTTGGAATTGAGTTTTGGTGCCAGGACGAAGGATGAACACTCGCCAGGGAGGTGGGAGAGATGTGCCCCAAATTGGGGCAGGGGTTCGCCATTTTGTATGCAGGTGAATGGTGAGTGTAGGAGTGAGTGTGTGGGGTGTGCGTGTGTAATTTTTATCTGCCAACTTTTATCATTTTTTATTTTCATACACATTTCGCTTCGGCTGCTGTGGGAGCCTCATAAAGAGAGCGTCAAGGTAAAACGGCCGAGGAAATGAATAAGGGGGTGGGAGAAGTGGGGGAAACACACACACTCCAGAACACACACACACACTCTAACATACACTTGTGCGTGTGAATAGAGGAGCAAAGAAAAATTGCGTTCAAGTTTGAATGAGTTTTCCAGCAGCAGCAGCAGCAATGGAGATTGAAGGACGCACCGGCTCTCAAGGCTATATTTCCCAGCAATCCCCAACCCACCCCACACACACCTTCCTACCCCCCCTCCCCTTTACCCCCCCTCGTCAACAAATAAACAAACAACGAGAACAACAAAAAGTGGCATTGTCATCGTTTTTATTGTTGCCAAAGAAAAATAAGGAGAAGCAACTGAAACACAATTACCTGTCGCTAGCGGGTGATATATACACACACCTTCTCACACACACCCACACACACACACACCTACAGTACCTTTAGCAATTTAAGAGAAAATTCTACTTAAAGATACTTTCTTTAGGAAAAAAGAATCCGTTTTGGGATTTAAATCAGTGAAGCGAGGAAGCCTTGATGTGAGATGATTATCTAGTTTGAGCTGATTTAAAATAGATAAACAAGTAAATAAGCAAATAAAATATTATTTACTTAAATAAAAAGTAATTTCATAAATAAACCTATAAAGTAAAGTTTATTAAATATTCTTAAAGAATAATTAACAATCCAGCCAGACAACGATGAAATTCATTGCTCTTACTTTGCTTGATTTACTGATTTTGATTTTTAAGGAAATTCTAGTGGATTTTGCTTGGGTTTAAAAAATCAAATTATTTAATTTAACACCTAATTTTTAAAAATAAAAATAAAACAAAGATCTGCTTTCGCTTACTTCTGCTAGGAAAATTGTCATTGGCCCAGGTAGCGCTGGCGTTGGGACTCTGCTTCACTGCCTTCCGCTTCATTGAGGGAATCAACGGCAACACTCCAACTGGCAGCCATCTTGACTGACTGGTCTTCTCTCCCGCCCCCCCGCTCCGCCCTAGGCCCTGCCCCGCCCCCCAAAGTCCTGCCTTTCTCCAGGCAAGCCGCCCACTTTCAACGCCCAATCCACCGACTTCTCCTTCTCTATCTGTTTTATGCCCGAATCACTTTTGCAACTTTTGCACACACACACACAACATACATATATATCCATATATACCGATATATATATCTATATAAAAGAGGGAAAATCTAGAGGAGGGGAAGGGGCCAGGAGTACCAGGACTCAAGGAGTTTCGAGGCAAAGAAAAACTCATTCCGAAATCATTTTCGGAAAATCGCCTGCGGCTGTGTTTTGTTAAAAACTGAGAAAACGGAAATACTACAGCAGAAAATGTGGCACTCCCCCCAACCCCCTCCCCCCTGAACAAGAAGGACAAGAACAAGGGGGGGGGTGGGGGGGGGGGGGGGTTTGGGGGGAAAAGCCAAGGGATTCTTCCCTTGTCGACTTGTTTAACTTTCACTCAAGTGGATTTTTGACTGCGAACAAAAAGCAGAACAAGTTGCTCGGCGGAAGCGAGAGATGGCTGCAAGTTGGACGGAAAGATATATTTATATATAAATATATATCTAGGGAGAGATGATTGGAAAGAGGAAGTGAAAACTGCCAGGGGGTATGGCCACTAGTCACTTTTCCATCAAACAAGGCAATGCTTTTAATAACCTACCTAAAAAACAGTTCATAAATTTTATAACAAAAAAAAAAAACAATGTCATGTCATTAAAAGCATTGCTTTATTGTATATTTATATAAATATTTTATATTTAATATTATTATTATTCTTAGGAATTTGTCAGAAATTATTAAAATAAAATGAGGGTTGGGCTGGCTTAGAGAATCCTCTTTCTTGCTAATGCACCTGTTTTTGATCTTAAATGCGGTTTCATCGTTCGTATCGAAGCGAATTTACTGGCATCGCTTTTTCGAATGCATTTCCCCTCGGGACCTAACATCTATACGTACTATATGTGTACCCAACTCAACAACCCCCTGGGCTGGGCAATTGTTGAGGGACGAACAAATAAAAAAAGATACAGATGCGTTTAGGGCACATATGGCAGTTTCTGGCCAGCTAGACGCAGTCACAAAACCGAGCCAAATCAAAGTAATGTGATATATAGTCTCTGTCTCGATATCTGTCCCCGTTCCCCGACCCTCACATCTGGCCCTGTGCCCTTGTAATTAGATGATCCCCAAATCAGCCGCTAATTTTTCCGCAATTTGCTTAGTAATGCAATCTAAATACAAACAAAATAGTTCCCTTTTTATTTCGACAATTCGAGGAGGGTGGACCACACCGCAGGGTGCTGCTGCATGCTGGTGGCAGGGGGGTGGCAACTCTGAATGTTGAACGGGAAGCGGGATGCGGAGAACGGGGGGAACGAGGGCCGCGGGTCGACGGGCCGTGAAATACACACTCGAAAAAGTGAATGGCATATGTACACATATATGCCCCGGAGTGTTGCACATGTCCCTGTGCGGCAAAACAAACATTAGTCGATGCCAGTGGCCAGAGTTGTCACCCTCTTCGAGCCTATAGTAGTTTAAAAATAGCCAGATTTTGGCAAGAAGGTAATTTTGTTTAAAGAAAAACAGCTTTGTGATGGAATTAAGACATGTTTTTCAGCTCAAAATACATACAATATGTACAAAAATACATATAAAAAAATAAAATATCAAGTTTACAATATTATTTGCGTTAAATGGTCACATTGGCTCTAACGGGAAAGTCATCAAGTGCGCCTGGCAACTCTATTGCAACTTGTTTCGCGGATTTGAGCTTGGAAAACACGACCAAGAGTTGGAGGGCCGTGGGCCCGGCACGTCAAAGCCAAGCGACAGGACCAAGGACCAGACGCGGGGACGCAGGAAGATGCGACTTCGGCGGCGCATCTCTCTGATCCCTGCGGGAGCTCAGCGAGCTGCCCGAAAATCACAGCAGGGGTTGGGACATTCCAAGGGGTCGCGCCTGGTGTTTTGAGCTGCTATTTGGGGTTGACCTGTCGCCTGTCGTCGACAACCCAAGCCCTCTCGGATGGATGTCCTTGCGCACTTCCCATACAGTTGCCACACGCCAGGGCCAGCTCAGGCCCAGGCCCACATGCCGCGTTCTTGTCTTTAATTTCAGCGCATTTGGCTTTTGTAACGTGATTATCCGACGATTTCATTTGGCGCTAAATGCAATTGCCAAATGCCAAAGTCAATGGGAAAAGGGAAATGGGAACAGGAACTGGAACTGGGAAACAGGACAGCGCCGGACTGGACAGGACACGCGGCGCAAGTGGCAATTGTGGCTGCCGGAGGAAAACGAAATTCTAATAAGCCAATCAATCATCTTGGCTATAAACCAATAATAATAATAATAGACCAAGGTGGAATTTCTTGTTTATTTTCAAGGCTTTTTAGCAAGTTTTACAGCATTTTGTTAGTTGATAGCTCTTTAAGTCAAAGCTGAAATAAGAAAGTGACACCACCGGAAAAATTCTCCTTTAAAAAATTCAAGGGGTTTCATCATAAAAATTGTGAAAAATCGGCCAAAAATGATATACCGAGTTTTAAATGCAGAAATGTTCTCCCATAAAAACTAAGAAGAAAAAACGAAACCAGTCTGAAATCGGTTGAGTTTAAGCCAAGTTATGATCAAAAAACCCTATAAAATGTTGGTGATTTTTCACCCAAAAATGAACCCAATTTTTTCAAGAAAATGTCAGGGGTTTCATCTTCAAAATTGTCAAAATTTGGTAAAAAATTTGTTATGGTGTTTTGAATGCAGAAATGTTCTCCCATAAAAACTAAGAAGAAAAAGCGAAACCAGTCTGGAATCGGTTGAGTTTGAGCCAAGTTATGATCAAAAAACCCTATAAAATGTTGATGATTTTTCAGCTAAAAATGAACCCAAATTTTTCAAGAAAATGTCAGGGGTTTCATCATAAAAATAGTGAAAAATCGGCCAAAAATGATATACCGAGTTTTAAATGCAGAAATGTTCTCCCATAAAAACTAAGAAGAAAAAACCAAACCAGACTGAAATCGGTTGAGTTTAAGCCAAGTTAAACCTTTCTTTTTAATGTTGATCAAAAATAAATATGATTTATAAGATGGGAAACGACTGCTTCAATTAAGAAAACAAGGAAATAAAAATAAATACTGTGGAAAACCCCAAATATCAAGGGTTTCCACTAATCCCTTGGCACTGGTACTCGTTTTTCGAGGTGCAAGTGCTGCGTCAGTCTGGAACTCAATCGGAAAGTCATTTAGTTTGATTGATCTTTTCGACGGCCGGTGGGATTATGCACTGGCTGAGATCGGGACGCCACATGGGGCCCATCTTCATCAGCATCCCCTTTGCCAAGCCCAACCCCAGTGCCACATCATCGTCATCATTCGCTTTAGATTTTTCCTAACAGATGCT
Organism: Drosophila nikananu; assembly: GCA_008042635.1. NCBI lineage: Eukaryota > Metazoa > Arthropoda > Insecta > Diptera > Drosophilidae > Drosophila > Drosophila nikananu. The sequence goes on along the minus strand of VNJV01005789.1, from coordinate 10,614 downwards.
AACTTCTGGGCTCTGGTCTGTGGGCTCTGGTCTCTGGGCTCTGGGATATGGGATATGGGAACTGGGATCGTCTCACCTCCCTTGGGACTTGTTGGAACAGTAGCAGCAGCAACAACACCTCGCCGGCACACAGGTCATCTAGTTGAACCGACCCCTTCGGACTTTCCCCCGCATTTTCCGCTGGCACTTGCCCCACCCGTATCTGTCTCCATCTTTGTCTCTAGCCAAGCGCACATAAATATGGCAAGAGGAAAGCTGGAAGGAAGAGGACAAAAAAATGCAAATCACTGAAGCTCAAAAGCCCAGCGGGGAAAACCAGGCAGGGGGAGGCGAGGCGGGGCGAGTCAAGCCATGCAAAAGTATTACAATAATTATGATAATCTATGCCATAAAAAAGAGCCGGAGCCGGAGCCGGAGACGGAGCCAAGGCCCAGAACCCAGAACCCGGACGAACCCCAAACTGAACCTGAACCTGAACCGAAAGTCGCATTTGTGGCTTGACTTGCTGTGGGATAATGTGGGTTGGTTCCAGGGGTTCCTGGGTGTTTGGGTGTTTGGCTGCTCGGGTGGTTGGCTTTTGGGTGGTTGACTGTGGTTCCTGGCCCAAGGAATTACCATACTTTAAGCTACCGCAAAGCAGGACTCGTGGAGAGAGGAGACCGGAGGAGAGCAGAAAGCACTGAGGCAAGTGAGTTCTGAATATCACTGTATATTATAGAAAACAGGCTATAGGTTATAGGCTGCTGGATCTTAGAGTATCTAAGTAAAAAAGCTAAGAAATCTTTAGTTAAGATTCCAGAAAAAAGAGAATAAAGTAGAGATATTCCCCGAGAAATCATGTAATTTATATATTGTATAATATTTTAAAATAAATTCATAAAAATCAGGCAAAAGCCCTACATAAAAACGTATTCCTTTATCCTTTAAGAAACCCCCACCTGGATTGGACATTGTGAAATCCTTGAATTGAAGCTTTGAAAGTGTTACCTGGACTTTTCTCTCACCATTTCGCTGCCATTTTTAAGTCCACAAAGACGCAGAGGCCCAAAGGAAATCCATTTTGGGGCAATGGGAGTACAGGTGTCGACTTTTCCACCTGCCGTCCTGGCCCGCCTTCTCCCTGCCTCTCTCCCTGTGTTTTTCTCTCACTCCCCCTCTGTCGAGTGCACTTTTCGGACATTGTGTGTGTTTGATTTTTATCTGTGTACGTGCCGTGGCCCGGCCGTAACACACAGTAGGACGACTACTACGAGTGGGAGGAGCCTTCATTTATTCCCCCTCGAATTTCCCCACTTTCCCGGGCCCTTAACTGGGGTTGGCATTGATGCATTCGACAGCAACATTGTACCCGGAATGTGATGTTGCCCATTGTCCTTCTTGGGCAACATTGCACTTGCATCTTTTGTTGCTTCATGTTGCCAAGTCTGTGTTGCAGCTAGATCTGTCTGACTGCTGCTGCAGGAAATGTTGCTAATTATAGTTGTCAACATTTTTATAAATGATGTTGCATTGGCATTCGTAAACTGTTGCTTGAGATGTTTCAAATCAGTCGAACTCTTGCATTTCTTGCAAGTTGTATCTCAGCTGTGGCTAAATCTTTGTTTCTGCTGTTGTTGCTAGATCTGTGTGGCTGCTGCTAGAGATGTTGATGTGGCTAAGAACATGTTGCTATCCCCTCTAAGTGCTGCTGATGATGTTGCTACTGATGTACCGTGTTTAGGGGCTGCCGTGGATGTTGGATGTTGCCGACAGGCCATCAAAGCCAGGCAAACGCCATGGCCATTGATGTGGCTCCCTGGACGCTCGTATTTCGCTTACAATTTGACCCCCGAAAGGCATGCAGACAACAAATAAACAGTGGCCCATACAGCACACCAAAAGGCAGCGAGGGTGGATTTAACAATAAAAGTTACAACTTTAAAGCATTCCAAGTGATTTAATGCAATTGTAAGCTTTACTAACCTTATTATTTAATTTTAAAAATGCTTTAATAATTGCATTTCTATCGGTTTACTTAATTAGATTTCTTGAATTCAATTAAAGTCAATTATTTCTTGGTAATTTCTAGTTAATAAATAGAAACAACTATAATGTTTCACCAGGCTCCACTAGTTGCAGCAACTCCTGGCTTCAGCCTCGTTTTCCGGCCTTGGGTTCTGGCCATCATCCTAGAGCTACTTGTCAGTTTTTGCTGGGAGACTAGGGCCTGCCGTTCTATGGCTTTGCTGCTACTTTTTTTTTTGTTGCTTCGTCCTGTGTTCTGGCTTCTTTGGCCCCCGGAAAAGCGCCTCATCGCCTAACCGGAGGGAGATTTTCCACACCGAACGACCTCAGCCTCAGCCAGAGCCATGGGTAGTTTTGATAAAGCGTTTCAATGGCTGAGCACATAACAGTTGACTGGCTGCCCGTGTCTGTGTGCCAGTGCTTTGTGTCTGTATGGGTGTGCGTGTGTGTGACAAAGACCATAAACTCCGAAAAAAAAAAATAAAGAAAAACTGAGCACACAACGAGGACAAACGTTAGTGCTTCGAGCTTCGAGCTCACGGCCCATGGCTCCCAGCCAACACCCCCCATAGACCCGACCCCATCCCTAGCCCCGATCCCCCAATCCGAAACAACAAAAAAATATACACTTATATGCATATATATTTGTATACATATATATCCCCAGATATACCCGCCAGGAGCCACTGCTGTTGACGATGCAACGCTGACTGGCATTTTGGGGGCGGCGACGGTGATAAAAAGTTGTGTTCGGTGTTCTGCGCTTGTTGTAATAACAACGGCATCGGGAACTGCGATGGCACAGTACACAGTTACACTGAACGTAAATGGGATAAAGTCTATGTGATTTCTTCTTAGAAAATAATATTATCTTGGCATACTTATTGTTTGTCTGTAGATTTGATTAAAAACCGTCTTTCGATTCCATTCCATTGGCTTAGAGATCCTCAATCTCTTTCTAGCTTTATCTGCCACTGAGAGAGTTTAAAGAGAAAATTGAGGAAGTCTAGAAAGAGAGTGTAAAGAGAGAGCCTAGAGAGATTTTAGAGAGAACGAGAGAGTTTTTAAAGATAATTTTTAGAGAATTTTAGAGAGGTTTTAAAAAGAGAATAGAGAGATTTCAGTGAATTAGTTAAGTCTTCAATGCTCTCTCTCTCTCTCTATTAATTGTATGCTTTAATTTATAATAATTACATTCAGAGGGCTTCTCCTTTTCATTATTTTATTATTTATCTACCTAATGGTTTGCCTGCTCGTTTTTCTGAGTGTAGCTACCTCTGGGCCTTAATGTTGCTGCTGCTGTTGTTGATGTTTCTGATGTTGGTGTCGCCTCTGGCCCTGCCATTGGCCATGGCTGTTGCCGTTGTTGCTGCCGAACGCACAGTTCACAGTTAGCAGTTCGCATTTGAGGCACTGACAAAAAAGTACAGCGTTTTATGAGAACTGAAAAGGTCCCTAGACCTGTAAAAATTAATCTTAAGGAGACATATGCTGGACTTTAAAGGCAAATTTCCATATTATAAACCTAATAAATCAGTTTTTAAAGTTTTAAAGCGTTTTCTTTCAGTGCCTTAAACAAGCTTTTCGTGTCAGGATGGGGAGGCTGGGGTGGTGTTGTGTTCTAGAGCAGTTAAAGGTGGTGGGGCCTGGGCGGAGGAGGACTCAATGAGGCTATTTGAAACACAGCGATTTCGCGACGACGACAACGACAACGACGCTCCTGATTCTGATGCTGATACTTATGAGAATGGAGATGGTTTTGCTGGAAATCAGGATGAGGATGAGGATGGGTTTTGGGCAGGAGATGGGCACAGAGGTCGGGGCTGGAAATGACGATGATGATTACACGTTGACGATGACGACTGTGTCGCCGTTCGCCACTTTTCCTGCCACTCCTTCAACCGCTTTCCCTTCTCCTACACTTGTGGAAAAACTAAGTGACTTTGTGATCAGTAAATTCCAGCTTAAAAAATAATCTAATTAGGGGAGAGCAAATACTTTGATCACAATAATACTTAAAATATATAATAAATTACTTTAGTATATTTTTGGCTTTAATTTTGGCCAAATTTTATAGGGGGTTTTTCCAACTTATTACCAATTTCTCTCTCTGCCTACTTCCGGCCTATGGCGCTTCCTTGCCATTCCTTGGTTCCTGGGAAGATATTCATCGAAAGCAGAATGACAGCCTAGAGACACATTCAAGGCGAAGGCGAGAGATAAGAAATGAATGACAGGCACAAGAACCAGAACCAGAACCGGAGCCACAGTCACAGTCAGGATGGGAGTCAGCAGCAGGACCAGGAGCAGGAGCAGGAGCAGGAGATGGAGGAGAAGCAGAAGAAGCAGCAGAGGCAACCATTTGGCGGGGCAAAAGGACCTCCAGCACGGGCACATCCGTCAGTGTCAGTGTGAATGCGAAATTGCGTTGCTTTTACGAGTTCGCCTCGGCAGCACAACTGCCACATAAAAGTAATGCCTGATGGATATATCCCCAGCCCCGGCAGTCCCCCTCCTATCCGACCGAGTCCTTGCCATCGTTAGAAGATATATATCTGTGCCGCTTGGGGGGTGGCATAAATCACAGTTGCACAGGCCATAGCGCCAGATTTCAGATCCCAGAATGCGCAATCCCAAATCCGGGGAATCCAGAAACCTGAATCCCGGAATCCAACCACGGAATCACAGCCCTTATTTCGCCCAGCAAAATATTTATATGCTAATGCCGCCAATGGGAATGCATAGCAGATCCCAGAGTCCCCTTCTGCTGGCCAGTAAAAGCCCCGCCAAGTAAGCTTAAGGTCAGGGAAAACATTTTCACAAGCAAGCTACTTGACAAAATGGGATAATTTGTATATTAAATAATATTTAAGGGGTTTATTTATTGTGCGAAACTGATCATAGCTAGTTTTATGTTGAAAATATACGCATTCTGCTAATTGATTCAGAACTTATACAGTTTTTATACAAAAATATATGAATTAAGTTAGGCTTAACTAGTTATAGTTTTTTTTATTAAGATTATACTAGGTTTTTTAGTCACCTTCAAAAGATATATTGTACAAATATATTTAAAGACCTCTCAAAACTCCTCTTGAAATATTTCTCCTTAACTTAAAACCCAATCCAGAAAGAAGTGCAACCTATATACAAGCAGAGAAGGAAATGTCAATAACTGATGTCAATCAGGTGAGCCTGAAGACCGCCCACATTTTTCCCCCCTCCTTACATTTCCCTTGCATTTTCTCCAATCGAACTTTGCTCCGGGAATTATGCTTATATAAGGAGGCATGTTCCACAAATCAGCAACTGCAAATACGTGTGGCAGCGATTCAGGCACGTCCCAGAATCTAATAAAAAAAGAAAAGAAAACAAAAAAGGACACGGGGAAGGGGGTAGATGTAGATACTCGCAGCAAGGAACAGGATTCCCACAACTCCACTGAGAGTACAGCAGGGCTGAGCAGGATATAAACAAAATATAGTTCGAAGAGATGCACTGGAGGATCAGAAGAGTTATTTTTCTTAAAACTATCATTTAATTAAATGCTATTAATATAAAATATATCAATAAAAAAATTAATATTAAATATTAAGGGTAGTGAGTAGAAATTTACAATTACACTGTTGCAATTTTAGAGCTTTAAGAAAATTAAAATACCAAAAATACATCCCAAGAATACCAATATAAGCCCTCTAGAAGACCTGAAAAATTTTGAATTCTTAAATTTATATATCAATGTTTAATAATATAAATTTTTCCACAAATTAAAGTTTAAGAATATTATAAAGAAGTTAAAAATGCACTAATTTTGGGAAAGCTTTTAAAATATTATAACTAAATCAAAAATGCACAAATTTCGGAAAGCTTTTGTGTTTGTAGGTTTAATACATTTAAAAACTGAATTAATAATTTTTGTACCATTATTGAAAATTTTCAAAACATAGCTTAATTTTTTTCCCCAGCGCACATCACTAGATTAAATCGTCTGCTGATGCCAAGAATATATACGATTTATAAGGTCTAAAATGACTCATTCACTAACTAAAATTATAATATACAGCATCGTTATAAATAAAATAAAATAATAGATAATTGTTATAGGTTGAGTTTCATTAAGTTTTGCTTGCTTTTATATATTTTTTTTAAGATTTATAAAGTTACAAATTGCCAAGAAAAAAAGGGTAAGAACGGCAGCAGCCATGGTAGAACGAGACAAGGTATGACCGGCCACTCTCTTAAACACTGACACAATCAAATAAAATTAACCCATGAGAGAGCCCTGTCCTCACCTCAATATGATTACACCATGGCAGCAGCTTTCGGAATATCAAAACTGAAACCCACGAGAGCGAATCGTAATCCTCTCTCACTTCTAAGTTCCACTTTCCAGAGCGAGAACTGAGCAAAGCAAGTAACGGCACTTCCTGGGCGAAGCAAATGCTCAAAAGGATTGAGGAAAAAAAGTGCGCAAGCGAAAACGGAGAGAAACGCGGACAAGAGAGATACGAAAATGGTTGTGCTTCACTCACCCGCTTACATTGTTGTTGCTGCAGATCGCCATGATTAAAACACACGAACAGAAACAGAAAAAGACCTCTAATTCTGGGACACATTTTGGCATTTCTTCATTCTACGTTTTATTTGCTCTTGCACATAAGAAGTTCAACATAAATAAGCCAGCACAAACGCACTGATCTTGGCTTTGTACTTGCAAAATACGAAGAAAACACGGCAGCGTCTCGGATTTTCTTTTGGGTATTTTCCCGGCCTTACCTCCGCTTCACCGACACTTTTCACTGCCCGGGCACCCCGATTTTCCGCAATTTTCGCGATTTTTCCGCCGTTTTCCTCGAGTTTCTATTCAATTATGGCCGCGATCGCCTTTTTTCTTTTGCGTTCCGTGTTAAAGTGATTTCCAATGGCCACCTGGACAGCCGCTCCGCCGTATTGGAATGCGGCGGAGAGACATAGAGAGAGGCTTCGGCTATGGACTGGAAATACGATCGAATACGAAGGGAAGTCGCTACGCTAATCGGAACTTAATTCGGAAATTTGGAATGCACTCAAATTCTTCATGGTGAATTTAGACTAAGAAAAAATTATAATTTTTGGATATTTAGAAATGTTTAATTATGTAACCCCTTATAAAATAAAAACAGCAAATGGGTACATTTTTGCTTCCAGCTGGCATATATCTTCACAAGAATATGTATGATTTATAGGGCCGAAAGTGATCCCTTTACGCTTTCTTTAAAATACTGCAAACTACCTGTAATTTTTCTCGCTGTGCACACATCCGCTTGTTTATCATGAACGCACACATATGTACATATTTATATATACAAAAATATAGAATATTTTCTATACATCCGTATAAATTCTGGGGCTGTGGGCGTGGCAAGCATGGGGGGTTTATGGGGTGAGCTTTTTGGGGTCGGTTTTTCCACCGGGCCACATTGGTGGTTGCCACACTCTGGCGGCCATGCCATCGGCTGTCCTTCAGTCAACGTCGGCCTATCTCTGTGCACATCTCAGGGCGGACGGAGGACGTTTGACACACAGACAGGCGGGGCAAGAGGGGCGGGCAGGCAGGACCTTGCACTGGACTCCCTGTCGGACAGGAGGGAGTCAGATCTACGGGCACCATGGAGCAGATAGGCGAAATGTGCTTGCATAATTTCGATGTTGTTTTGGGGGGTTATGAATATGTGCAAATTAAAATGTATGAAATATTTTTTAATTCCCTTTTAAGCTTTTAAGTTTTAGGTTAGAAATTAGGGACTTTGAGGGGGTTGTTTCCGTAGTTTATTTGTTTAAAAATTGCAATGATTTATATTATTTTTAAGTCTAAGTCCAAGTCTCAAACCTATTAAATTGTTTAGAAAAATATTCTTTCCTTTTACTGTACCATTTACAATAATCTAGGCTTAAAAATGAATAATTATTTGTATTACCTATTTTAATTTATATTTATTTGACAATTATTACCTATATTATAATTAATTTATTAGTTTTTAATTAATAAATCAATTAATATTACATTATACGAGCCTGAAGACCTTAGTCTGTCTCTGTCTTTAAAAATTGTAATAAAAAATGGTATTCGTTATTACAATAAAAATAATGATAATAATATAACATTATAAACTTATTTCACTTATTTATATTTTTATTAAAAAAAAAACATAAATATATGTTCAAGAATAACTTACTTAAAATATTAAAAGGTTTTGTTAGTAGAAAAGTTTACATTTTTAAGGGGTTCCCTAATCATTGGTTTTAAAAATCCTTCTTCTTATTATTATTATTATTCCACGATTTCTCGCATTCCTCCCATGGTGCCTGATTTTTTGTGGGCTTCAGGATTTCGATTTGGAGCCTCCAAAACCCCTGATGATGTGCCCATCAAAGGGAGGAGGAAATGTGGGGGACACCGGCAGCCGAGCTCGTTCGATACGCTCCGCCTGCTACTTGGACTTGGACTCGAAGACCCTCCAGCATTCGGGACATTTGTTTGTGCCAAGATCAGAGCTACAAAATAGTTTAAATACCTAATCTGGGGTTCAGGCTTCGGCATTTATTTTGAAACAAATTCAAAGGCTGCTCCACCTGTTCGGTGACCCCTGTGACCCCTCTGGAGGCAATTACTTGAGCCGAGGGTAACACGGAGATCGCTGACGACGACGACGGCGACGACAACGACGAGGAGGCTAACCGAAATCGGGCTCAAACAAGCATAAAACTTGCCAAAAACACCAATGAAGAGGTCTGCCCCTTGGTTGTATCTGTATATCTGTGCGATGTTTCAGTGTGCAAGCCCTCAGATACGGATGCGGATTCCGACTCAGACAGCGAAGACTGAGAAGAACGTTGAGGAGGCTCCTCCACAACCAGCCGACCGTTGGCTGGCTTCCTTCGTTATATCAGCGCAGTCATCATCGATATAAACTCTCGACTGGCTGCACAGACTGACAAACTGACAGAAACGGCCATGGTTAGACAAGCACTGAGAGAAACTAATGATGACTGGGTTAGTTACCTAAATTAAATTATAATTTTTAATGTAAAAATAAGGATACAACTTTGACGTCTTTTTGTGGCAGTGTCTGGCAGTCTCTCTGCCTGTTTACTCGCCTCGCGCCTTTCCCAGGCTCTCATCTTTGGACTCCCATCTCCTGGCTGCTGGTTCCCAGCTCCCAGCTTCCACCAGCTCCCTGGGACTTCCTCGGAGCTGCTCTGAGCCGGGCTGAGCTCATTCATCCATTCATTCATGCCCGGCTCTGGCTCGGTTCGCTATAGTTCAGTTCAGTTCAGTTCAGTTCGGTTCGGTTTTGGTTCAGTTTTGGTTTTGGTTTGTCCAAGGAGCAGGGAAGGCAGGCTCGGGGGCGTGGCATCCGTGTGACTTGCACACAGACATGTAGCCACACAGTCGCAGACAGACAGGATGAGCAGGAGGAGGAGCAGCAGGAGGAGGAGGAGCAGAGGCAGGAGCAGCAGCAAGAGCAGGAGTAGAGAAGCAGGAGGCACAGGCCGAGTCCAAAGTTTGCCAGTCCCGCCATGCGTATACGTAATCTGGCATTAGATTACTGATCCATGTCAAATCTTTGGCTTAGGTCCGTCAGTCCGTCAGTCCGGCAGTCTGTCCGGGGGTCTGTTCTTCCCCCAGTCCATCCTCCCAGTCACCGTCCGCCAGTTGGGCCTTACTTCACTCGCGTTGTTTTGATTGATACGAAAGACAGGCGAACGGAGGACTATACACTGCAGGAAATTAAGGTGTAGGAACCATTAGGGAAAATCAGACCAAAAAAAAGGGTTATAGCAAGGGGTTATACATATACCACATAGCCATTACTAGAAATACGTATTGAAAATATGTAAGAATCATATTTAAAATACAAAAAATATGAATACATATATCGAAATTATCAATAAATATTCAAGTTTAAAAATTCATTTTAAGGAAGCCAAATACGTATATAAGCATTTGCATATATTAATAGGAGTGTATCTGAAAATATTTTAATAACACAGAAAATTTAAATATATCGAAATTGGGTAGATCGATAAATTTCGCAAATACAATACGGATATAATCGATTTTATTGATAAATGTAGAAACTACAAACCAATAAAAATTTAAGCGATTAAATTAATAGCGATCATCATTAATATATCGATTTATATATAAACTATCATTAATATATCGATTTATATATCGACTGTAGCTTCAAATGAACAAGCAATATCGATATATGCATGAACCCCAAAGAAACTATTATTGTAGGAATTACAAACCAATAAAAATGTTAGCGATACATAATTAACCTCATCATTAATATATCGATTTATATATATTTCAAATGTACAAGCAATATATTGCTTATATATATTGTATATATATCGATATACACATGAACCCGAAGGAAACTGTGTACTAAAAGGTTGTGTAAAATGCTTAAATGATTGATTTATATATAATCTAAATATAACAACTATAAGTTCTTTATCATCTATCCCCACAAATATAAATCCTCTATCGATTTATCGATAAACCCCTAAAAACGTTACTAAATGGGACTGTAAATTGCTTAAAAAATATATATAATT